>JAQQSY010000475.1:0-15834 GCA_028646535.1 Procyon lotor | reverse complement strand
CAATAACTGCTTCTTGATCAGCACTTTCGCTGCCTATGTTTCTGGATTCTTCTCTTTGGTGAAATCTCATTTATTTGTATTTTCCCTCCATTCCTGGCAGTAGTAAATACCAGCTTTCCTTGGCCAGGGCCTGAATGATGGCCAGGGCCTGAAGGAAGCACGTGCTCGTGTTCCTTCTGTGGGGGCATGTCCCATGTTTGCAAGAAACATTACCATAACATAACCTCCCACTCCCCTTGCTTTGATTCTACTTTCCTGTGACCCACGCCCAGGTTTTCCAAGTTTACACTTTGTTCATCAATAACTCCAGTTCTATCAATCCAGACATCTTTTCTGGGCTCTGGGTTCTCCCTCTCCCCATCCTCACCCTTCAGTATGAAATTTCCTTCATTTCTGTGCAGGCAGTATAGGTATAGGATGGCAACGTGTAAGCGTGGTCAGCAAACCCTGACTTTAGGGTATTTACTAGTTACGATAGAAGAAGTAAGCATTTCTAACTTCAGCTCTTGGCCCAAATTTCATGTTTCATTATATCTTTGCACATTATATATCTTCTGGGGATTATAAATGAATGAGATTTGCTGCCATCAACGAAGAGTTGCGCTATTAAATTCGTTAAAGCGAATGGGTGGCTTCTCAAATAAGTGATCTAGCATGTGTTTTGAAGAATGGAGGACATAGATAAGGGAAAATTTAAAGATATCTTGTCACCCTAAAATGACATGTACTATATGGAATTTCGTTCTATTGAATACATCAGGACCACTAGTAAATAAATATCAGATGATAATTGTGTTTGCAAGTACCGACATCGTAGGAATGGAGGGCACCAATGGAAGTGGCTCTGCATAGACCTGACCAACGTGATCTACATATGGTTGTCTCTCCATAATACAAACTTACAGGTTTTAGCAAACTTACTGTAAGCAAACTTACAGGGACTTAGCAAATTAATGAATTGCTACTGACTCCTAATAATCCTGGGGAGGGTGAGATGGGAAGACAAATGACCATTTGAGAAAAAACTTGGGAAGCATATTGGAACTCTGAAAACAGGGGCAGGAAAGTAAATATTTGAGAACAGAAGTTATTTTTAATGATCTTTTCTTCTAATTTAGGGTTAAAATATTGGAAAAGATACATGACTGGTTAGAGCAAGGTTAGCGGCATAGGTAATGTGATATTATAGGATTTTGATTTCTGGGATGTTGCATAGCTACCAGAAAGACACACTCTTGAAGAGACAGATTATACATTTTTGTGAGATTTAAAAACTGTGTATTTGTCCAGAGAATGCCTGATATGATCATAAATAATTTAAACTGAACATGGAGGAGGGAGATGAATAAAATCCCACATTATGTTGTGGAATCAATTACACACTGAGCACATTATGACGTTAAATGCAGTGTAGAAACCACAATATGACCAAGTAATAATAAAAGTAAGTATTATTGCCATTCATTGAGTGCTTAATATTTCCCAGGCACCTGAAAAATATCTAATTCAATGTTCCAATGTCCCTTTGAGATAGGTAATTATTGCCTCCAATACACAAGTTATTTCAAATGATGCTTAATTGATGTACATCACTTACTAAAACTCTCATAGCTAACAAATGGTGGAGATAGAATTTGTTCTGGGTAGCGGGAAAGCTTGTTCAGAACGAACGGGTGCAGTCCCCCTACTGAAGCTTTGGGTCATTTTCTACATGAGGAACCCTGGCACCCGTCTGTGTAGGTGGTAGAAACAAGAAACACTGCATGGGTGTTTTGTCAAGGACCAATGCAACTCAGAATACCCCAACGCCAAACTTCAACTTCCCATCACGGGCTCTACCTAATTCATTTCAGTTTCAGTATTTCTTGAACCAGGATTTCTTCAGGACATTCAGTGGGGGCACTGACAGAATGGAACCCTGCTGAGTTCCCAGGCACCCTTCCCAGTCCGCTCCAAAGCTGTCAGCATAATGTTCACATCAGGTTCCTCTAGGGATACTCTCATGTCACAGCCTGCACTCTCCTTCACCCAGCAGCTCTCTTCCCCTCCCCATACCTTTATTCTTAGACGAATGGATCTGAACTCAGGTGAAACCTATTTTTCAGGTGATAAAATAAAGCAAAAAAACACAGAGAGCAGGTAGTGCGAGGAAGGAGCCTTAGAGACCTTATTATTATAAGAAAATTGGCCTTAAGGAATGGTATACCATGTCTGAAAGTAGCAGAAATCACCCAAAGAGTCACTTAATGTACATAATATTTACCTACTGTATTGGTTTCTTATTGCTGTTGTGACAAATTACCACAAACCCAGCAGTTTAGAACAACAAATTTATCTTGCAGCTCTGGCGGTCAAAAGATAGAAATGGGTCTCACGGACTAAAATCAAGATGTTGGCAGGACTGCTGTCTTTCTGGAGGCCTTTTTATGCCTTTTCCAGCTTCTAGAGGTGGGCTTTACCCCTTGGCTCAGGGCTCCCTTCCATCTTGAAAGCCAGCAATAGGCAGCCAAATTTTTGTCCTGTCACATCACTCTGACATCATGCTGTCTCTCCCCCACATCTGAGGTCCCTTATGGTTACATTGGACCACTTAGAAAATCCAGAATAATCTACCTATTTTAAAGTCAGTTGATTAGCAACCTTAATTCCATTTGCTACCTGAATTCCCCT
The DNA here is from genome assembly GCA_028646535.1 of Procyon lotor. Taxonomy (NCBI): domain Eukaryota; kingdom Metazoa; phylum Chordata; class Mammalia; order Carnivora; family Procyonidae; genus Procyon; species Procyon lotor. The sequence goes on along the minus strand of JAQQSY010000475.1, from coordinate 13,164 downwards.
TTGCTATGTAGCCTAACACACTCACAGGTTCCAGTGATTTAGAAAGTTTGCTTCTGTGGGAGGCTTTTGTTCCGCTCACCACAACCATGAGTCATGGAACTTTATGTCCTCTATCCAATTGAAAGTGCAAATATAAGTTTAAATACACATTGGTCTATTTTGATATACCTTTTCTTGTAACTTAAACTTGCATTTCCACTGTTAATGTTTTTGTGTCTTAAATATATACATAAAATTTTATGAAATTTTTAGAGCAAATAATTTGAAGATTTTTCACTTTGTTTATTTACATTTGCTTCATAAATCTAGTCTCGGCAACCTAGTATAGAGTTGCCTAACAAATTACAGGACACCTAATTGAATTTTCATTTTAGATAAACAAAAAACATTTTGGGATGTCACAAATATTGTGTAGGACATATTTATACAAGATAATTATTCACTGTTTATCTGAAATTAAAATTTAACTGAATATCTGAATTTTTATTTAATGAATCTGGTAACCTTAATCTAATCTTTTTAAAGTAAGTTTAGGGGTACCTGGGTGGCTCAATCAGTTGAGCTTCTGACTTTTGGTTTTGGTTCAGTCATGACCTTGGGATACTGAGATCTAGCCCTGCATCAGACTCCATGCTCAGCAGGGAGTTGGCTTAAAGATTCTGTCTCTCCCTCTGCCCCTTTCCCCACTTGTGGATACACTCTCTCTCTCTCTTTCTCTCTCTCTCTCAAATTAGTCTTAAATAAATAAATAAATAAAAAGTAAGTTTAGGAAGTGACGACTTAATATATACTGAGTTGAGATATAAAATGGGATAGATATTTTTTGCTTATCAGCACTCCATTTAGAAAGAGAATATTTTAATATTATAAATATTTATTATTTTCCTTCTATACATATAAACAATCCCATCTTTGCTTTACTATTCGAGGGCATTGAGATTTCAGGATGATAAAATTATATTTAAAATATAGTTATATAGGGGCGCCTGGGCGGCTGAGTGGGTTGAAGCCTCTGCCTTCGGCTCAGGTCATGATCCCAGGTTCCTGGGATCCAGCCCCGCATCAGGCTCTCTGCTCAGCAGGGAGCCTGCTTCTCCTCTCTCTCTGCCTGCCTCTCTGCCTACTTGTGATCTCTCTCTCTGTGTCAAATAAATAAGCAAAATCTTTAAAAAATATATGTATATAGTTATATAGCTCTTCTTTTGATGTTATATGTGCAATTTCGTTTCAATAATGGGGAGATGACTTGAAATGGACCGACTATTCCAAAATAAGGGTAAAGTACTGAAATTGTGGAATAAATATGATAAAGGGAATTTAAGCTATTGAGAAAAATGTGCAACAGAGTCCCTCTGTAAGCTACTGTTCACTAAAAAGAGCACTAGTAAAAGAAACTGGACATTGTTTCTCCGAAAAACGGAAAGAGACTTTGTGGAATCATCTGGTTAGTTTCTTTTGGGAAACTAACACCCAAATATGAATGTAAGTGACAATATTGGAATGGCTTCAAATGAAAACTAGAACTTGCTCAGATTTTAAATGACTGAAATAAATATTTGGTTAACAGGAATCAGAAGGAAGCATGCTGCTGGGGCACATGGGACTAATGTGAGCAAGTCCCGATAACTTCCGAACATAGTAGGAAGCCAGTAGTGAAGTGACAAGGAAAAGGACCCTTTGGTATAATATCCCATCATATAGAGTAGCCCTAAATTATTGTAATATTCTGAACGAGAGAACGTGAAGCAATTTGGATATGAAGTCATGCTTTAAGAATTTAAAGGGCTCTACATTAAAAGTCTAGTATGACTTATATATACTTTACTTTATCTAAGGTATGTTCCAAGAATTATAAAGTGAATTTCACTATATAGAAATATATTTCCCATAGATTGACATTAAATTGAGGCTGTTTTCCTCCAAAAAAATATATTATTCATGTTTTTTAAATCGTGTATTATAAATATATCATTTTAAAAAAAAAATTAGTTAAAGATCACTCCCTGATAGAATATATTATTAAAGAGTGAGGAATAGGACCCCCCCCAAAAAACCTTATAAACCAACTTATGTCATCTTCTCTACTATTTAGTCACGTTGCCGTCATAAAATAGTCATAAAAATAATTTTATCACGTAATAATTAATATTAAGCACTTAGGCTCTACTCTATTAAGCCAGATGAAAGTATGAAACATATCTCTGCTTGGGGCTAGGTCTATGCAGAAAGGATAAGGTGCTACATAGTTCGGAGAGATTTCCATAACGAGAACATAAACTTCAAATGTCTTAGGCACCCAAATGCATCAGCACAAAACGTAGAGGTGGAAAAGCTGCAGAATATCAAGCAAGACTTGTATGTAAGTAACCACTACATCATGTCCTCTCCACGCCACTCGGCTGAATGCAGTTTAATTCTTCAGGCTGTTACTTAAATTCATGTACAGTTTATAAACTATGACACATTTTAGTCAGTTAGAATTGACCCTAAAATATTTTCTGTGTTAGATATATGTCCTTTATGTTTCAAGATATATACATTTCTCCATTGGTCTTGAAAGGTTCTCCACCAACAGGAAGAAAACCCTTGTCACCTACATGGTTCCCATACTTGAATTAAGTCTTAAAATATCATAAATTACTTTTCAAGACAATAACAGCTTTTCTTTTTTTCAGTTACCAAAGGACTTGAAAGCATCCGCATTCTCCCACTGTCCCCAGGATGAGGGAAATTAGGGGGAAAAAAATCAAATGGGAGAAAAATTCACAGGTATACAAGGAAACTTAACTGGTTCTTGCTACCAACGCTATAATTTGTTACAAGAGGGCTGCTTAGAAGACATTATTTCCTTCTCTCTTCCTAAGGCATTGTGGCAGAGCGATTTATGATACTGCATTGACTAGAAGTACAAGGAAAATGCAGTAGAAGGGGATAAGGAACTCACTAATGCGAGGTGAAATCAAAATCAATCTCTAACAAGAGATTACTTTACACATTAACTTCCCTGGGGTCACATCAAAGTCTTCAGCCAGTGGCCTCTGTACTTCTAGCAGCGAAAATGATTTGAATGATAAACAAGGAGTGATGATGAGTAGAAGGTGCCAAAGAAGAGCTTAGGTCCGTGCTAAATGAGCAAAATCTGATGAACTAGAAGATATCTACTGTCAGTTATACCTGAGCACTCACCCTTCATGTTTGTTTTTCCAACTAGAGAACAAAGAAATTTACAAATTAATGTGCAGGATCGAATACTGAGCCGCCTTTTTCGTTTTCCTGCCTCAGATATCTCTGTAAAACCGAAAGAAACATATGGTGTGAGTACATGCCCCATAGGGCTTTTTGGAAAAGTAATTCAGATTTTGGATCATACATTTGTATCATGTTATACTGGTGTGAATGCACTGATTAAGGTTTGTGAGACTGATGGCTGCCTCGAGCACATTTGTCTTCTGAAATGCTTCATGTATTAATCTGCATCCTTCACTATATGTACATAATAATCTTCATGTGCATTTGCTTAAACATTAGGCCACTCTTCAGATGGCTGGCCATTTCTTATGTAACTGGCAATTTCCTTTTACTATAAGAGCATCTTAGAATTAGGGCCTTAGACAAATGTGAGGAAATCCTGGGACAGTTATTCCCTATGTTTGAACATTCCAGATGAGGCTGGAAGAGAGGCCACCTTGTCAAGCTCTTATTTTATGGGTGAGGAGACTGAGTTCAGGAAAGATAACTTGTTCCATCGAGGGATATGAAGGAGACAAGAGCCATTCAGCCCCAAACATTTTTCCACTTTTGTCTAACTCACTTTCTGGTACTTATTGACTCAGAATTGGCTGGAAAATGTTTACCACTTTCCTGTTCATCTCATTCCACAACAACCTTTTAGCTGACAACTATTTGCCACATAATTTCACAGCCAACCGGGGGGCCAGCCAGAAGTGAGAATCAGGAAGAAAACAAAAGAATTGAATTGAACACAAAAGAATTGAATTGAATACAAAAGAATATGATTATTGTCTCTACTAAAGGTTTTGTGGATAGGGATGCAACCATAGATACAACCAAAGATGCATAAATGCCCCCCCCAAACAATAAAGAACACAACCTTGGAAATGTAAAATAACGAATACCCAGAGAGAGTCCATGTATGCTCAGAATCTGTAATGTTAAATCTAAGTTAAAGGTTTCATGGGTTGGTTGAGTTAATAAGAACACTGGTTTCATTGAAGCGAAAGACTATAGTAGAAAGACAAGATTAGAAAAGTTTAGGTTTGAGGGGCACCTAGGTGGCTCAGTGGGTTAAAGCCTCTGCCTTCAACTCAGGTCATGATCCCAGGGTCCTGGGATTAAGCCCCGCATGGGGCTCTCTGCTCAGCAGGGAGCCTGCTTCCTCCTCTCTCTCTGCCTGCCTCTCTGCCTACTTGTGATCTCTCTGTGTGTCAAATAAATAAATAAATAAAATCTTTAAAAAAAAAAAAAAGTTTAGGTTTGAGCTAATGGTCAACAGGAAATAATTTTAGTTTAAGAATGCTTCATTGTATCTTTGGTAACAACTATAACAATTTCTATTAAGTAACTATTCTATAGTTATCAGTTTAAAGCTGGTCTCCCCTGCTAGAATTCATCAACCCTGCTAGATTCCTCGAAACTGTCAGCAGTAAGCAAAATGAAGGTGTTAAGTAAAAATTGGTGGATTGAGTAAATATTTCTTAAAAAGTGACAAAGCAGAAGATGCTTGTGGATTAACTTCACGTGGCAGAAATCTGGAAGTCATCCTCAAGGTGCAAGTCCCAGAGGTCAGTTTATATCACCAAAGATGCCCAGATTTAGACTAAGGATTTGACCTTGGAAGTGGAAAGGAAAGAACAGATTAGAAGCAGTTTCAAATAAGTAATATAATTTGTTGACAGAGTATAAATGGGGGGGGGGGAGAGGAAGTCTTGTGTTAACTCTCAAGTTTGGAGCTCTGAAAAAACAAATAATGTTGACACAGAAGAGCTATTAACCTAAAGATTAAGCATAATGGAAAATAGAAAGCTGCAGCTAAAATCATGAGATGTGTGGTCAAAAAGCAGGTTCAGCCCAAGGCACACCTCCTGGAAGCAGTGTGAATGCAAAAATTTTTAATTTCTCTGCATCTGTAAGAGATGAAAGGAGATTATTTCTACATAAAGCACTTAGTCTGGTTTTTGGCACATAGGAGGCATTCAACAAAGAGTGACTATTTAAAATAGGACAAATTTGGGTTTTAGATATCTTAATTTCACGATTTGGGTTTTGGACCGCTTTCAGATTCCGGTTCCGGATTGTTTACTTTCACATTTTTGTTCATGTGAAAGGGCAGGCACTAAGAAAGCAATTCAAAAATCCGAGTGTGTCTTTTATAGCAGAAGCCTCGTGCATGATGACTGCTCCAAGGGAATGGTGCCTGGGAGAAAGGCCAAAATCAGGGGCATCACTGAGCAGAAGGAAGACGAGATGAAGGAGACAAAGAAACAAAAAGAAATTCAAAGCAATATAGTTTCCCATAGTGTCGGGAGGGGAAAAAAAAATCACAAATGTAGGCACATATGCATGTTCTCTCTACAAAATACACTAGAAAATATTAAGTGAGGTAGAAATAAGTAATTTGAGGGCTTTCTTTGGAGACATGTTCTTTACAATCCTATGGTATGGATTGTCTCTACTCATTGCTGTTTTTCTTACCACCTACGCATATTTTTCTTTTTCATTCCAAGTGTGATTCTTCGTTTCATGCTTGCTATTGTCAGTTAACAATAAGTAGGCGATATAACCAAATGTTCAATAAATCGCCATTTGATTGGACATTCTAGCATGGGGAAAGCGTTTTGCTGAAGAAAGGACAGGGCTCCAGTGATAAGCTGCCTGCTAAGGTAAAAACTTTATGGTTTTACGACAGGCTCACAATCTACCAATACTATTTTCAATTCAATTTGTGTGGATGAGGATTTTAGAGAAAACAGCTGGCAGGAGAAACATATGACATTTAATCTTGCCTGAGAACATGAAATCTACAAAGCTCTATGTATATGTGTATGTGAAATGTGTGGCTTTGTATACACTCACAAAGGTTATATTGGGAGTCTTATTCTACCGGGTTTGGGCCAACAGACAGCAGAAAACATTACATCCCTTGGTAATTTTCCGGAGATACACTTGACTTAACAAATAACTCAGCACGTCTAAAAATCTGATGAAAACATTAGACTGATTGCAATTTTTGAACTAAAAAGGTTTTTTTCAAAACGAGAATGACCTCAAGTCGTCCTTAACAAACAAACAAACAAACTTACAATCAGTGGGGTAGGTTTTGATTGGTTCAAAAATCACTCCCTGTGAACAAGATTGAGAACACTGCCGAAATGTGAAACCTTGCAGATTACTGCATGGATACATTACACGACATTTTAGAAATTTTAAAGAGAAACAGCAATAAAATTGAAATTTGTCTTGAATTATTCAGATGTTATATGCAAAGTGCCCAAAGTTTCACAAAAAGGAGATACATAGTTAAGAAAAACTATTGCATGAATTTAGTCACAACCATGACAAGTAGAGAAAACCAAATTATCCTAAAATTTGCCCAAGATTACTAGAATATAAAATCCATTTAACACCCAAATTTACATCATGACAAAGATTATATATTTAAATTGATTCGTAATCATTCAGAAATGACTTGATTTTTATTTCTGAAGAACCTGCCTTTTTATTTCAACTTCCAAATTCATTTGAATACTATAGCACATTTGTTTACTGAACATCAGAATCCACCAAAGATTCTTTTCTTCGTGTCCTTCCTTACCTTTGCTTTTATCTACACAAACTGATTTTTCCCCAAGGTCACTACTTGGGACCCAAATATCCTTCTCCATACTTGGTTAGATGCAGTCATCAGCAATTGAAAAAAATGGCTTTCTCTGCTTTAGCCCAGACCAGAGGGAAAACAACAGACTCTTGCTTAAAGTTGTCCCTGTGGCTACCACAGAGAAGGTTCAAATCACAAAGACCATATGGTACCAGCTCCACACTTCTCACTGAGTCGTCCTCCCTTCCCAACTCTCCATTGTCACATGTCAAGCCCCAATATTTCTTGCCTAGATTTCTTTAATAATCTCGCTGTCATCTTTTCTCTTATCCCTGTGCACTACAGTGCATCTGACTCAACAAAGGCAGACAAAACTCACAAAATGGAATTGTACTGGGAACACACCCATGCTCAGAGAAAGTGAAATAATCCTCAAGTCCCCAGCAAATGCAGTGCAAACTCGGCGTTACGTCCCACGGCAAAATGGTTGTGGGTTATCTGACCAGTGGGATTTGGTGTGTAACCGGATGACACATCGCCCAAAATACGTTTTCAGAGTAAAAGGAGTGATATTCAAACAGGGTGCATCAGGGTCTATAGGTCACCCGCTTTTCCTTGTAATGATGCCAAACTCAAAACACGTTTTACACACAAATGCCCTGACTTGTTCTTCTCTGAAAGTTTAACCCCCTTGCTTTTATTGCCTAGAATGCACTTCCATGTGTTTCTCTCCAGTCTTCACGGCCTGTTTAATTCCCACCTCCTTCAAGAAGACTTTCCTGATCCCTCAACCAGACAGGCTACTTTCCTCCTTTCTCTGTCCATGGCCCTAAGACCTCAGAGTGGGCGCTTAGTCACCATTTATGTTTCTCCACCTCCTACCGGTCATCCAGGGGCATGGTTTGGCCCCCTACTTGACCCCAAACACCTGGAGAGCAAACTTCTTACTCATCTATGCATTTTCCTAAACACTCTGCAAATGTCCCTTTATATAGCAAACATTGAACAAATATTTCTCATGAAATGCGATCACTGGCTGTAAACTGATACTTAAATTGTGGCCCCTAAAAAAGATTTATTTAGTAAGGACATTAACCCTAAATAAGAAGAAATTCACAAACTGTGACAATCAAAAAATCTGGAGTCATTTTACAAATCCAAAATCATTCACCTATCTCTGCATCTAAAAGGCTGTCACAAAATACATATTACACACCAAAGCCCCCATAGGAGAACGTACGTGCATGTTGTCTTAGAATTTCCCAGACTTTCCCTTAAAACCTTCTATATGCAGCCATTTCTATTTTTATCATATAAATTTACTTAATAATTAAATGAAATAAAATCTAAGTATTTGTAAAATAAAAACTTTCCATCACCCATCTTCTCTATAATTCTCTAATTATAGAGAATTAACACATTTGAATTGTTTTTATTTTGTTTTGTTTGTTGTTATTTAGCTAATGCACTTGTCTGGGGTTATCAACTTTAGATAGTGTGTGCTCTCTACTCACAGTAAAAGGTGAGTGACTTAAGATGCTTACAACTCCTCTCTCTACTTCCCTCCTTAGTCACCACTCAAGTTTTAAAAGTGGCTCAGAGGGTTAAAACCTCTGCCTTCAGCTCAGGTCATGATCTCAGGGTCCTGGGATTGAGCCCCTCATCGGGTTTTCTTTTCAGCAGGGAGCTTGCTTCCCCCTCTCTCTCTGCCTGCCTCTCTGCCTACTTGTGATCTCTCTCTCTGTCAAATGAAGAAATAAAATCTTAAAAAATAAATAAAAGTTATGTTACTATTTTTAAATTAACAGGTTTTACAATATTTATATTTACTTCTCCAGACAAATTGTCATTTCTATTTTGTTTCTAGATTTCTTCTAACAACGTAAGACTGATACAAAAAGTGATTTTTGCATACGGCTCCGGAGTATTATTCCCTTCAGATGCATCCAAGTAGCATGACTGGTCTTGCAGAGAAAGAATAACCATAATTATTAAAACCCTACCTGTTAAGAGATAATTAGACAAGGAGGGTCTAATAGGTCCTTTAATAATTTCCTTTTAAATTTCTTAATTTCTTCTAGGTTATAGGCAAGTGCCATTGTTATTTGTCTCATATCAGATGTGCTTTTTTTTAAATTTTGTTGGATTACATCTAGAATAATTCATACGTGAGATATGCAGGCGTTCTCTGAGCCACATGCATTTTTAGCCTCACATTGACTGATAGTTTGGCTGGCTACACAATCATAAGTTTAAAATATTCTCCTTCAGAAAGTCTTTGTTCATTGATTCTAGAAGCCAGGGAGGCATATGAGGTCTGATTTTCATATGTTATGTGTATCTTTTCTTCCTTCAAAAGTTCTTAGAGTTTTCTCTCAATTAGTGCAATTTTACTGAGATGTGTGGGCTTTTCAATTTTAACAATTGTCTTTCTTCAATTTGTGAAACTTCTGTTCTTTTCTTTTCTTTTTCTTTTTTGGCCAGTTCTTCCCCTACTTTGTTTCTTCTCAATGTTCATTAGCTATATTTTAGAATCCTGTTTCCATGCTCAATGTATTTTAACTTTCCTCAGACTTCCTGTTTTCATTTTTCTCCTTTTCTTCTTGGCTCTTCCTCTGATTTTACCTGCACATCACCACTCCAATGTTAAGCCCAGTCATCCCTATTTATGTTCCTCTGTCCAGCTTTTTATTTTCACATTCATATTTTAATTTCCAGGATCATTTTCTGTTCTGATTGATCTTTTCCACAACAACCTATGCATGTGTGTATGTTTGATATTCTCTTGATTCTCTCTTGGAATGCTCATTAAAATTCTGTTTTTAAAAATTTTCTTGGGGCACCTGGGTGGCTCAGTTGGTGAAGCATCTGCCTTCACCTCAGGTCATGATCCCAGGGTCCTGGGATCCAGCCTGGCATTGAGCTCCGTGCTCAGCGGGGAGCCTGCTTCTCCCTCTCCCTCTGCACCTCCCCAGCTCATGCTCTCTTTCTCTGTGTCAAATATATAAATAAAATATTTTAAATAATTCTCTTATTTTTTCTGAATTACTTCTGGTTTTGTTTTGTGTATGTGTGTATATGTCTATTTATTTTTTTTAAAGATTTTATTTATTTCACAGAGAAAGAGAGAGAGATCACAAGTCGGTAGAGAGGCAGGCAGAGAGAGAGGCGGAAGCAGGCTCCCTGCTGAGCAGAGAGCCCAATGCAAGGCTCGATCCCAAGACCCTGAGATCGTGACCTGAGCTTAAGGCAGAGGCTTTAACCCACTGAGCCACCCAGGCACCCGTATATGTCTATTTAAATCATGATATTGGTTCTTCAGTTAGCATGACATCCTTGGTGGTTGTAGGATTATGAAGTAGGGCCAGGGTGATGGATAAGGATTACTGGTGGGGTCCATTTTCCTTGGATGGGAGGGCAGACCACAGACCTGTGTAGGTTAGTTACTGTTTAACCTGACTGGCTTCTCTCAAAGACGCAAGGATACAGGCACACAAACAGACTGGGGACCCACCACGGGAGGAACTTTCTCTAAGAGTTAAGAAACTTGTTATGTCTCTATCTTGTATAGAAGCTGTAGCTCGTATTTCCCACCTGTCCCATGTCTGTCTGAAATAAAGTTACTTCCAATTCTGCTTGGTTTCTCTCTCAGTGCCTTCTACCCACACAACGAACACAAGATAATTCTACCATCAGACAATTCCCATTTTTTTAGAGTAGAATTCTGTTACACCTGTACTCCATCCTTGTTAAGTTAAAACAAAAACAAAAAGGGAGGGGCCCATCTGGCCCAGCTATTTTGAAATGTAGCTCTTTACATAATTTTCCTGATGGTCACTCCCACACCCATGTCAAGTCTTTATACTGACTTGAGGTTTAGAAATTATTTGAAACTATTGTGGTAAGAACCACGTCTGTTGCTTGGCCTGTGCTTTCCTTCTTTTTAATTTCATAATCATACCCATTTGACTTTTATTTTTCTGGAGTTTCTCAGATTGTTCTACCTTATGTTGGCTCTAAAAATATAATGGCCTCTTCTCATTTTCTCTCTCCTGTCCTCCTTTTCTTCTTCTTTTTTTTCTTTTTCTTTTCTTTTCTTTTTTTTCTTTCTTATATTTTTAAATTTCATTGTTGCCTTAAAGGGGTGTGTGTGTGTGTATATATATATATATATACATATACACCCCATATATATATGGGCTGCCACAAACATACATGTGTGTATATATATATATATATGTATGTATGTGTATATATATATATATACACATGTATGTTTGTGGCAGCCCATTTCCTGAACCAGAAGCCAGACTAAATTTCTTTTTTTTTTATATATTACTTTTAATGATGTCAATAAGTCAGCTTTGCATTTATTTTCAATAACCTGGAATCTATACTAATATTTGGTTAAATATTTTTCTACACTCTGGAGCAGGTGGTACCAACCCATATGATACTGCATTTAGAGATTTAAAAAAAAATTTTGTAACATAAAAATGTGGTATGGTTATAGCCAAAAGGAACTATTTGCTTGCAATCTGCTCTTCCTGGCACCCTGTGTGCTCCATAAGATATAAGTGTCTACTGAATCATGGAAAATGCAATTTGAAGTTACACAAGTAAATTAGTCACTGCATTCTGTACTATCAACAGTCTGGGGTGTCATTAAAGTTCTGTCTATATAGAAGAAAAATTAAGTCTATTTGTTCAGGCATTCCCCCCCCCGAACATTTTTGAAATAAGGTCATGGTCACTATGACTGAAAAAAAGTCACATTTTAGTCTTAATCAAATCCAGTAGTCTAGCATTTTCAAGATATTAAGAAAGCTAACCCATTTTAATGAGATGAGTGAGTGGAGGACTTAGTTCCCAGGCTGACTATCGAATTGTACACTTGATTAAATTATTATAATTTGGGCATAGAAAATTCAAACCCTTTGTAAACTCAATTTAAATTAAAAAAAAAAAGATGAATGAGTAAATACCATAATCTCACCAACAGCCAAATGTTTAAATTAAGTAGCCGTAGGCCTCACAGCTTTCTCAGAGACCCCCTGAAAAAGGAGGATCATGGAACCTAAGCAAGGTTCATTGAGCAAATATTTCTTTATGCTGTCAAATAAGATAGGCATCCCCGAAAGAATTGCCCTAAATGTGTAAGTTGGTAATTTTCTGCGGCGGTAATATGGAGCACAACCGGAAAAAAAAAAGTAATAAGCCTGTCTAGGGCAGCGTTCCCTGGGAGAGCCACTTAACAAGCTGGCCTCCGCTGCGCCCTCGAATCTCCTTATTTCATCGTTTCCTTCTGCATCTTCCCAAGCAGATCATTTTAACGGAGTGCACAAATGAGATTACATAAATGCTTTCTTTTCGGGTTGCTATTCCTTTTTCCTTTTCTATTTGGCGGCCCCTTTCTAGAGCTGAAGCGGCTCTGGTACAACGGATCTTGCCCAGACACCTGAAAAAGGTATCATGACAGGTGTCCCCCCAACCCCCACACACACACCATGAGGACACCACCCCCGGGGACAAGCCTTCCAAGGAATCCACTTCAAACGATAGCCAGTAGACAAGGAAAGAAAACACTCTCCTGTTTTCCACTTCCCTCCTGTCTAAGGACATGAAGGACTGCAGGCAGAGACAGGTGTGACTCTGAGCTGGTCTCTTCCCAAAATCACTTCCGTTACTATCTAGAGCGCACTGACAGGTTGCTCAGGCTGTTCTTTCCCCACCTCCACTATTCCTCAAAGCAGGAATTCTCTTAGTTTCTTCAGAACCACCTCTCACAACTCTGGTTAGAGTTAGGCACTTTACAAATTTTATCATATTTCAGCAATTGCTTTCTGATGACACCTTGCTTTCTTCCAGTATTTCCCGCTCAATGTGTGAAGGCAGAGACATGTTGCCTTGGGAACATTTCCCTCTTCTCTTTCTCTGAGTCCTACAGATGCTGGTTACCCTAGTTAGGGTACTTAATCTGCATGATCAACACCCGGGGGTAAGTCTCTATGTTTGAGAAAACACGTCCAATTGGGATGCTGCATGGACAGTCTCAAGGGCTGCAGACATTAAGGCAATTATCTGGGTAAATAAGAATGTATTTGGTCATGAAACACTTTTTTTTTTTTTTTTTTTTTGAGACTCTGCTGGCTCAGGCCTCGACTCGGTGCTGAGGATGTGACAGTGAGCAAAACCCAGTAAATCCCTGCCCTCATAAATTACAGCCCAAGAGTAGTAACGGCCAACATTTTAATGATCACTTAATACATGCTACACTAGTCATGGCTTATCTCCTGAAATTCTCAGCAAAACTACCATGAGGTATATAT
>JAQQSY010000474.1:0-15854 GCA_028646535.1 Procyon lotor | reverse complement strand
GAATGATTTTCCACCTTTTTGTGTCTTCTTCAATTTCTTTCATGAGCATTCTGTAGTTCTTCGAGTACAGATCCTTTACCTCTTTGGTTAGGTTTATTCCCAGGTACCTTATGGTTCTTGGTGCTACAGTAAATGGAATAGATTCCCTAATTTCTCTTTCCACAGTTTCCTTGTTAGTGTATAGGAAAGCAACTGATTTCTGTGCATTGATTTTGTATCCTGCCACATTACTGAATTGCTGTATGAATTCTAGTAGTTTGGGGGTGGAATCTTTTGGGTTCTCCATATAAAGTATCATGTCATCTGCAAAGAGAGAGAGTTTGACTTCTTCATTGCCAATTTGAATTCCTTTTATTTCTTTTTGTTGTCTAATTGCTGTTGTTAGGACTTCTAGCACTATGTTGAACAAGAGTGGTGAGAGTGGGCATCCTTGTCGTATTCCTGATCTCAGTGGAAAAGCTGTCAGCTTTTTCCCATTGAGAATGATATTTGCTGTGGGCCTTTCATAGATAGACTTCATGATGTTGAAGAATGTTCCTTCTATCCCTATACTTTGAAGAGTTTTAATCAGGAACAGATGATGTATTTTTTCAAATGATCTTGCTAAAATATTTTTAAGAAATAATGTGAAAATAGTGAAAGTTCATCTAGAGCTTTTATTGTAACCAAAAACTAGTCTATGAATATATAAATTGCCATTATTTTTTAGTGTTCTGTGATTAGAGAAAAAAAGTGACTGAAGTGTATTGCCTCGTAATATCTAGCTCCCGATAACATACATTGATAAAAAGGAATCAGGCTAGCCTGAAATGTACTGAAATAAGAAACTGTATCTCTTTATTCCCAAGAGTTTATTGTAAAAATAGATGGACCTCAGCTTCCAGGGGTTTCCATTCTCAAAGTTATTCAAAGGACATTTTGTATAGGTAACCCTTTAAGTTATTACATTTGTATTAATCTTATTTGGAAATAATTGTTTTCACGGTATCAATTGAATACCAATCAAAGCATTTTTCCCTTCAAAGCTGAGAATAATTTTATTTTTATAACTAATAATATAATTTAAGAATCTACCTTTTAAGGGCTTAACTTAAAGAAATCCTCAAACAGCAAGTCTTTTACTATTTGAAGTTGCTTTTTCATCTTCTTAGTGGCATCTTATTTTTAAATGGTATCTTTTGATGAGCAGAACTTTTAAATTTTGATGAAATGCATCACTTCTGTTGTTTTATGGTTTCTCTTTTGACCTCCCTAAGAAATTCTTCTTATCAAAAGTTACAAAGTTAATTTTTTTTTAATTTTAGATTTTTCTCAACAGGATTTGGTTGTTTTAAGTTCTTAGTATCTATATATAAAGTTTGAAATCAGTTTGTTAATTTCTACAAGCCTGCTGGGATTTTGATCAGGATAAATTTGCAACTACCAATCATTTAGAGAGAATTGGCATTGTAACAATACCAAATCTTCTAATCCGTAAGTATGATATCTCTCTATTTTTTAAAAACTTTTAATTTTTTTTTTCTCAATAAAGTATGATAATTTCCAGGTGCACAAGGGTGGCTCAGTGGGTTAAAGCCTCTGCCTTCGGCTCAGGTCATGAACTCAGGGTTCTGGGATTGAGCCCCACATCAGGCTCTTTGCTCAGCGGGGAGCCTGCTTCCCTCTCTCTCTGCCATCCTCTGCCTACTTGTGAGCTCTCTCTCTCTGTCAAATAAATAAAAATAAAATCTTTAAAAAACTTTTTAAAAAAGTATGATAGTTTCCAGTGTAGTGATCTGCCTTCAGTAAAAGGTATTTTAAAGTAATTGATGTTTCTAAAATCTTCCTGAAAATAGAATTTTTAATAAATTACCTTTTTTCAATTTTTGTTGCTAGTTTCCTAGTTTATAGAATCAAAATTTATATTTCATTCTTAGACCTCAGTAAATTCACTTATTAAGTTTCTTAGGATTTTTCTAAGCAGACATATTATCTGCATATAAAATACTTTTATTTATCCTTCTCTATTGTTAATGCTTTTAATTTTATTTCTTAAATTATTTCACAATTTATGCCTTCTAGTGCAATAATGAATAAAAATTTTAAGATGACACAATCTTTTTTTTAAGAAGACATATTCTTGTCTTAGAAGACATAATTCAGTGTTTCAACATCAAGAATATAACTTGAGAAAGTTAACTTTTCCTACTTTATGAGAGATATTCTGAAATTAAAAATTGGTTTTGAATTTTATTAATACTTTCTCTGCATATTTTGAGAGGATTGGTTTTCTTTTCTTTTTTCCTGATAACATAGAATATTACTTTCCTTGATTTGGGATATTAAAATAAACTTCCATAATTGGGATGAAATCATCCCAAAGTTTGTTAAATGTTTCTGTGTT
The DNA here is from genome assembly GCA_028646535.1 of Procyon lotor. NCBI lineage: Eukaryota > Metazoa > Chordata > Mammalia > Carnivora > Procyonidae > Procyon > Procyon lotor. Next base: position 13,471 of record JAQQSY010000474.1, on the reverse strand, counting down.
TCATAATTTGATTTGCTAATTTTTTTTTGAAAATTCAGTTTTTATGTTCATGAATTACTTACATTGAATAAATAAAATGACTTTGGAAGTGTTCTATTTCCCTCTATTTTCTGAAAGAATTTGTGTAAAATTTTTATGATTTCATTATTAAGTGTTTGATATAATTTACCAATTAAGCCATCTGGGCCTTGAGACCTCTTGGAAGAAAAAAATTAAATTGCAACAACAACAAAAAATAGATGTAGAGATGGAGCTAGAACGTATTATGCAAGCAAAATAAGTCCAGTCAGAGAAAGACACATACCGTATGATTTCATTTGTATGTGGAATTTAAGAAACAAAATAGATGAACAGAAGGGAAAGAAAAAAAAAGAGAGAGGCAAACCAAAAAACATACTCTTAACTCTAGAGAAGAAACTGAGGGTTGCTGGAAGGGTGTTGGGCAGAGGTATGGGTTAAATGGGTGATAAGGAACCTATGATAAATTACTAAATTCTACACCTGAAAATAATACTACACTATATGTTAACTGGAACTTAAATAAAAACTTGAAAAAAAAATACATATAGAGCCCTTCATAGCTTTTAATTCTTTATGTGTCAACTTTAACAAATTTTGTTTTAAGATTTTTTTTTTTTTTTTTAAAGATTTTATTTATTTGACAGAGAGAAACACAGTGAGAGAGGGAACACAAGCAGAGGGAATGGTAGCGGGAGAAGCAGGCTTCCTGCAGAGCAGAGAGCCCGATGCGGGGCTCGATCCCAGGTCCCTGGGATCTGACCTGGGCCGAAGGCAGACGCTTAACGACTGAGCCACCCAGGCGCCCCTGTTTTAAGATTTTTGTTAATTTTATTTGAATTGTTAAATTTTGAAAATAAGGATTTTTCTTTATACTGATTTATTATACATTTAAGGTCTATATGATGGCTGATGGTGTCTCCTCCTTCACTTGTTAGTAGTTTATATCCCCTTTGTGTTTGACTATGATCAGTCATGTTGGAGATTCATGTCTTACTAAAATTTCCAGAAGTAGGCTTGTTAAATTTATTATTTTCTACTTTGTTCATTTCTACTTTCATTTTTAGCTATTTTCTTCCTTCTACTTTCTGTTTCTATAGTTTTAGCACAGATTTCTAGCTTCTTAATGTGGTATATTTCATATTTAACATGTAACTATTTGTTCAAGTATTATGATTTTTATTTATTGAATTTCTATTATTTAATAGTTTCCATTTCCTGCAGTTTCATTTCACAATCCATAGAATGTCTTTATGTCCTCACTCAATTATAATAGCAGCAACATAGCTTTTGTCAACTAATTCCAACATTTGGGTCAACTCTTGCTGTATTTCTATTTAGTGCAGCTTATCCTCTTCTTATGGGATATACCTATATCTGTATCTGTTTCTATATATCTACATCTTTCTATCTAGAGAGATATATGTATAGAGATAGATGCATATATATGTATATGGACACATATGTATATAGAAAAACAGAGATGTATATGAAGATATATATATATGGAGGCATATGTGTATATGAAGATAGATGTGCATATGGCAATAGGTATACATATGCATATATCCATCTTGATTTACATACATATCAGCTGAACAAAAATCAAGGATTTGAACAAAAATCAAAATGTTTCACGGGAAAGTAAAATTACTGACTCTACAATGTATCATTTACAAAGTCTAGAGTGCAATAAAAAATAAAAAATAATAAAAAATAAAAATAAATCAGTAGATTTGCAAAGAAGCAAACATGTACAAATAGTGAAATGTATGTACAAAATACAATGTATAAATATGTCTACATATAATATAAACATATTATAATATGTAAATATAAATATAAATATAATTGTTGTCGTTCTGGTAGGCAATCAAATTACTGTTAGATACTCTTGAACCTGTCAGGCAGATGTGCTTTTTAAGGATAGGTCTATTTTAATCTTCCTTTTAGTTCTAGGTCATGTTTCTTAATGAAGAATTGTCCTTATTCCCAAGTATGACTTTTGTAGGGTTAACCTGAATAATCTAGTGATCAGTGAGGTCTCTCCACAAGGGCTGGGCTTTAGCTCCAGCATTTTCCAGAAATGCAAATACCATCACAACCACTTTTTGCTAGGTTTCACAGAGGCCTCTGTGAAAGTGCAACCAAGAGCGTGGCCTATGACGCGAGGAGAACTCCTTTACATATTTCAGTCTTCCCTTCTCTAGATAGGCTTATCTTTTCAAATAGCCTGCCTACAAATTCTAGCTACCTGAGAACTATGGATCCTCCATATCTACATCCCAGTTCAGCTTGGGATCCATTTTCTGGATTAAGAATATATTTAAAAGATTAAATTTAGGGTGAATGTGGAGGTCTTATTATGGTTTCAACCCTTCTCACTGTGCTGTTTACTATTCAAGGCCAAAAACATTTGCAATATATACATATGCCCAGTTTTGCCATTGTTTAAAGGGGAGATTACTCCACCTTAGCTATAGTAGAAAAATAGTTATATTTTTAACACTATAGGGAATTTGGTTAATTTATAAAAAGCTAATGACTGAACAAAGCCTCTGCCTAAAAATTAGAAAAACTGTACACACACATATTCATTCACTCACTCTTTCACACACATATGCACACATAATCAGTAGAAAATGATTAAGGTCTAATCCTACATAAAATTATCTTGATAATCAAGAGAATTAGAAGCAATGCTAAAGATAGGAGGTTCACACCAAAAATTCGCTAAAAATATCAAAGCTTAACGTACTTTTAAATATGATTAAAAGACACTAAGACATTTACACAAAACATGAAAATACAATATGTGGAAATCAGAAATAATCTGAAATGAAGTGGGAGAACCAAAGAAATAATTAAAATAAAATAAAAATATCATTAGTAAATTAAGATTAAAGAAATGAGAACACAAACTGCATTACAGTAATGATAATATTTTAAGAACTGTAGATGGTTAAAAAAGAGACAAATTTAAAAGTCAAACATAGAAGAGCAGTATAAACTATTCAAGAAACTTTATAGTTAAGAGTCTGTTTCTTGGTTTGCCTCCTTCTCTCTTTTTTTTCCCCTTTGCTCATTTGTTAAATTCCACATATGAGTGAAATAATATGGTATTTGTCTTTCTCTCACTTATTTCACTTAGTATAATATTCTCTAGCTCCATTCATGTTGTTGCAAATGGGAAAACTTCATTTTTTTTTCATGGCTGAGTAATATCCCATTGTGTATATGTGTGTATATATATATATGATATATATATGATATATATATGATATATATATATATGACAGATATATGCCACATCTTCCTTTCATTAGTCAATGGATTTGCTGATTACATGATACTCTATACAGAAAACCCAAAAAACTCTGCCAAAAAAACTGCTAGAATTGATTTATAAATTCAGTAAAGTTGCAGGATGCAAAATCAATGTATAAGAATCTGTGGCATTTCTACACACCAATTATCAAACAGCAGAAAGAGAAATCAAGGAATCGATCCCATTTACAATTACACCAAAAACCATAAGATACCTAAGAATAAACCTAACCAAAGAGGCAAATCACCTGTACTCTGAAAACTATAAACAACAACAACAACAACAACAACAACAACAACAACAACAAATTGATGAACTGAAGATGACACAAAGAAATGGAAAAACATTCCATGCTCATGAATTGGAAGAACAAATATTGTTAAAATGTCTATACTACCCAAGGCAATCTACACATTTAATGCAATCCTTATCAAAATACCACCACCATTTTTCACAGAGCTAGAAAAACTATCATAAAATTTTATGTAACCACAAAAGACTCCAAATATCCAAAGCAACCTCGAAAAAGAAAAGCAAAGCTGGAGGCATCCCAATTCTGGTCTTTAAACTATATTACAGAGCCTTAGTGATCAGAGAAGTTTGATAATGGCACAAAAATAGACATAGATCAATAGAATGGAATTGAAATGAACCCAATACTATAATGTGAGTTACTCTTCAACAAAGCAGGAAAGAATATCCAATGAGAAAAAGAATGTCTCTTTTACAAATGGTGTTGGGAAAACTGGACAGCAACATGTGAAAGAATGAAACTAGACTACCTTCTTATACCATACACAAAAATAAATTCAAAATGAATTAAAGATTTAAATGCAAGATCTGAAACCTGGGAAGTCCAAGAAGAAAACATAGAGAATAACTTCTTTGACATTAGCTGTAGCAATCTAGATATATCTCCTGAGATAAAGGAAATAAAAGCAAACATAAATTATTGGGACTATATAGATAGCGAACAGACACATGAAAAGATGCTCAATATCACTCATCATCAGGGAAATACAAATCAAAACTACAATAATCTCACACCTGTAGAATGGCTAAAACCAACAATATAAGAAACAACATGTACTAGCAAGGATATAGAGAAAGGGAAACCTTTTTGCACTGTTGATGAGAAAGCAAACAGGAACAGCCCCCTCTGGAAAAAGTATGGAGATCCTCAAAATTAAAACTAGAACTACCCTATAACCCATAAATTGCACTAGTAGGTATTTACCCAAAGAATACAAAAATATTAATTCATAGGGATACATGTACACAATGTTTATAGCAGCATTAACTACATAGCGAAATTATGGAAACAGGTCTAATTTTAATTTTCATCTTTAAATATCTAGTAAGGGGATAGTAAATGGAGACATTGTTTTTATATTAGGCATTCACTACTATGAAATGACACTCGGTCATTACTACCAAACATTAGGAATCACTAGAATTAATTTATCTTATTGTATATATGACATAATTTATATATCATATACATAAGTTATATACTGTGCGTGTGTGTGTGTGTATCTCAAGACCATCATAGAATAAGTCTAGCATATTGACCTAGCCTATTCCTAGAAAATACACCCACATAAAATTTTTAATTATTAGGAAAAGAGGTCAAGATTCAAACTCAAGAGGAAAGGGGTTGTGTTAAAGGTAAAATTTATGAATTTTGAAATATATTTTTTTTGCTGAAAATAGTAATGACCCTAATACAATGGTAATGTTTTATTCAGACAATTATACCAAAAGCTCTTAGGAGTTAGAGGTCAATTTTATATATTTTTGATGTGTTTCACATCACTTCCATTACAAGAGGTAAGGAAGCTAATTTACGACTTCGCATTTATTTTTTCTTCATATTTATGGTTGTGTTTTAATGAAGTATTTCTTTAATAAAAAAGTGTTCTCTTATACATTTATGTTTTTAAACAAATATGCCCTAGATATGAAAAAAATTAATTACACTTCCAAACTCATGTCTATTGTTAATGGCAAGCCAAGATTTGGACCAGGTGTTCCCAAATACAAAACTATAGTTAATTTCAATAAAACTTGCCCATATAAAGTTAAGCAAATTAAAACTGGAAATATCATCAAATCAATACATCTAACGAACAATTTCAGAATCTTCTTAAGAGAATACCCATGTAGGAAACATTATCTTATTGTTTTAAGAATGAATTTTACTTGGTGACTTGAATACATTAAGAATGTTTATAGAAACAACCACTAATTGTGATAGTTAAAAATGTATCCCATTTGTTTTTAAAAGCCTCATATGAAATTATCACCATTGTCATTACTTTTAAAAAGTAAACAATTTCAGTTTTCTAATTCAGTTAGTGAAGATATATGAAGCTTACTGCTTTTATGGATTAAGTGAACCTGTAAAAAGAATCTGAGATATTACATAATAAAATAAAATAAGAGCCATTACTTTAGTTATAAAGAAGCATATCTCACAGCTAATTAATGTCTGAAATGGCAGTAAGAAAATCATAATACAAATATAACTGGCAATGAGGTAAATATCACAATATTAACTTAATGAACTGGACAAATGCAGTAGCTGTAAAAAAGAGAAAAATAACAGAGCAGTATAACTTTCTTGAGGGTATGGAAAATTCAAAGTACAAGTAATAATATAGGTACTTCATATACCCTCTGAAAAATAAGTCCTGTGATGTACTTTAACAACTAATAAACTTTGCAGGCTAAACAAATCTGTATTCAGAGATGAAAGATTGGAAGCACATTTTAGCAACAATTTAGATAGATTCCAAGGGTAGGAGCAAAGGTGTGCAGGAATTAGGTTTGGAGGTTATAAATCAAAGAGCAATGATAATACAGTTTTATGCCTGATGTTTACCACTTAACATTATATTTACCCATAATAACCATTACAAATTAATGATATTAAAAAATGGTTTATTATAATTATATGTATCAGTCCACACTGTTGAAGATTAAATTTATTTGTATATTAGGCAAAACACTTAATATAGTGAATCAATCAAAACTGCATTTAAATTTCTCTTACATAAAAGAAGTCTGGAAATAAGCAATCCAGAGTTGGGCATCTCTGTGGTGTTCTCTGTACAAAATTCCACCATCCATACATTTAGTTTCTACTCCATGTCAAATAATGTTTCCTTTCAATTTCTTGAACTCCAATCATAACAACATGGGACAGCATAAGAAGGAAAGGTAGAAGGGTAAGTCCTTTCCTTGTAAATCAGTTCCATTGAAATTGCAATGGTAATCTCACCCAAGTTATAATTCATTAGCCAGAATTAAATAATGTGGCAAAATTGTGTTCCAATTTAAACCTGAATATACATTCCTTTTTATTCCTCCTAGGGAATATTATGCCCAGATCGTTAAATAAATAAATAAATAAATAAATAAATAGGTATTTATTTATTTGTTTGTTTGTTTGTTTATAGAAAGAGAGAGAGAGAGAGAACATGGCGGGGGAGGGACAGAGGGACAGAGAGAAAGAGAATCTCCAGCAGATTCCCTGCTGAGCCCAAAGCCTGATGTGGTGCTTGATCTCAGGACAATGAGGTCATGACCTGGGCTGAAATCAAGAGTCTGACGCCTAACTGACTGAGCCACCCAAGTGCCCCAGGTAGTTTGTATTTCTAAGAAAAAGATTAATGGGTGTTGTAATCTCTACCAGAAAGCCCAAATATGAAAAAGCACATTTGTAAACTGAACAGCTGCAGAAGCATTAAACTCAAAACATTCAGATTTTCAGTTATGTACAGGGTAAAATAAAACCATAAAATTCAAATCACTTTCCCAAAGTCACACAAATACTTAATGGAACTACAAGAATATGAATCTTGATCTCCTGGCTATTAATTCATGACTGATTTGAACATATTCCACCTTCAAATTTGTTTCTAACCAAGAACAAAAATTAATTTTACATTTTAAACAAATAAAAAATACCCTTTAAAGCTTTTTAAAAATCTTTTTAGTCAGTTCTTCAAGTGCAGTGAAACACCTGGATATAAATACCCAGATTCTGGGTGTTCATTTCAATAAATAATCACAAAATGAACAATTCTACAACTACCCACCAATTCAAAAAATTACTATAAATCTAGAAGCCCCTGATTTGCAAACTATGAATCAAGAGTTCCTTCCTCTACCCAAAGTTAAGTTCGAGCCTGATTTTTAAGGCCATAAATTAATTTTATCCAACTTTGTTTTTATATTTATGGAGTCATATATTTATATTACTATGCTTGTGAAATTCATCCTTTTATGTAGCTTGTTCATAAGTAACTTGTTCATTTTCATATATTATTATTCATTATATGAATAGATACTTGATATCTATTCTATTCTATTCTATTCTATTCTATTCTATTCTATCTAATATCATTCTATTAATAGATACTTGAGTCTTTTCAGTGTTTTGAATGCTGCATGAATGTTCTTGTACATGGATTTGGAGCAAGGATATAAGCATTCCTATTTGTTATACTGCCTAAGAGAAGAATAGCTGAGTTATATAGTATGTGGATATTCAACTCTGTTAAACTTTCCAACTGTTTGCACTAGTTTTTTTTCTACTATTAGCTACTGAAAGTTTTACTTTGCTCCATATTCTTACCAAGACATAGTATAGCCATTATAAATAGTTTTTCATAGTCATGCTGGATTGCAGAGAGGTGGACTGGGCTTTATGTCCTACTTTGGTGTGTCTTGAGTGAAAACTCCATCTCCAGACTTAGAAAAAGGTTTGCAACAAAGTAGCCAGAGGCACCGTGGCAACTGGAGGAGTAAGTTATTTGGTAATGCATACCAATAAGACACTAGTCCAGCTCACAATTATGTAGTAAGAGTAGTTTTAGGAATAGAGTAATTAAATGGTTAAAATACTGGAGCTATTTCGAGGTAAATGCCTTTTCCCCTTCAACAACAATATTGACTTCATGAGGTATGCTAAACCATACTAAAAAGAATTATGGACATTGCTATAGATATTTCTTTAGATCTTTGAAAGAATGCATGCTGTTTTTAATGTATCTTGATTTGGTCTTTTAAATTTTAATTCAAAATCAAGTCACAGTTCCAATAATTAGGAATAACTTTGTCTTAAAAAGTGATTCAGGCCACTGCTAATGTAAAATCAATTAGGCGTAACACTCCTTAAATCTTAGAAAAGGAGCTAGTTAATACTGTTATTGCCCTGAGCTGTGATTAGAAACATGTTTTATATGTGATTTTATTTGATTAAGATGTCTTTTCCAATGCTTACAAACAGTACTACTTAACTTATTCTAGGATATGCTATGTAGTGGTATAAAAGGTATCATATATCAAACCATATTTTATCTGAATATTTTCATTGTTAATATATCTTTCAATTCATTATAAACTTGTATTTAAAAAAAAAGAACATCTAGGGGCTCCTGGGTGGCTCAGTCAGTTAAGCATCTGCCTTCAGCTCAGGTCATAATCCCAGGGTCCTGCTATTGAGCCCCACATCAGGCTCCCTGTACAGTGGGGAGCTTGTTTCTCCCTCTCCCACCACACTGCCCCCACCCCCACTCATGACCTCTCTCTCTCTCTCTCTCCATCTCAAAAAAAATAAATAAATAAAATATTTTTAAAAAATGAACATATAGATTGACAAACTCCATTTAGGCAATTTTCTTTTGAAATTATTCTGATCCTAAGTTGCCAAAAACAACATTCAAAAAATCAATATATCCCATGCAGTAAATTCTTCAAATATTAATATTATCAGAATCACAAAAATGGGAGAAACTTTATGAATTCAAAAACAAAAAGACTACTAGATAGAAGATACTATTTCATAGAAAATGAACAGATTGTGAAGAGTTAAAGCAGTAGCCTTTGTTGGTTATCTTTTTATAGAAGATGCATTGATTTCAAGTGGAATCCTTCAGAGTAAAACAAAATGGGCATAGTGAAGCCTTATAAAAACAGTCCTTTTCACATAAACCACCTATAAATACCCTATCCATCATTCATGGATCATTCCAAACATCAACTTTTAAGAAATCATATTTGAGGAGCACCTGGGTGGCTCAGTGGGTAAGACTCTGCCTTTGGCTCAGGTCCTGATCTCAGGATCCTGGGATGCAGCCTCATGGGTCTCTCTGCTCAGCAGGGAGCCTGTTTCCCCCTCTCACTCTCTGGCTGCCTCTCTGCCTACTTGTGATCTCTCTCTCTCTCCCTCTCTCTCTCTGTCAAATAAATAAAATCTTTGAAAAAAACAACAAAAAAAGAAATCATATTTGAATCATTCAGTGGGATGTTTTCATTTTTTCATTTTCATTTTTTCATTTTGTTTACGTCTCTTGTATTGGTATTTCTGACTACAGACAAAAATGCACAAGTTTAGGACATTTAGCTCTGGTTTACCCAGGGATTCCTGAGCATTGTCTTGCGTTTAACTGGTATATAACATTTCTTATCATGAATAATCATTTTTGTCTCCCACAATTAGAATACAAATTTAATGTTTCTAATTATTGACATAACTTAAAATTGGGAGTTACAACACACAGATGTGCATTAGTTATTCTGATCATACTCTATATATTCAAAAAAATAAGAATATATATTTCCACTATTTGCACAAATAGATAACCTGTGGAAGTGTTTAGGTATGCTCTATATTTAAGTGTGTATGTGAGTATATGTGTATATGTGTGTGTGCATGATTTCTTCCCAAGTTTCATGATGAAATAAAAAGATTTCAGCAATAATGTCTATACATTTTGGCTTGGCCATAAAGTAGTAATTTAGGTCTTTCTGTGTGCAAGTGTGTGTGTGTGTGTGTGTGTGTGTGTGTGTGTGTGTGTGTGTGTATTTGTATGTGAAGTTTCATTCCTGTTTTAGAAATGAAGAAATGAGTCCAAAGGCCATTAAATTATTGAATGAAATTATATAAATAGCAAATTAAGAAGAGCATTTGTAGTTAGGTAGTATTCCTTTTTATATTGTTGCTTCTATTGCTTCTTAGTTCCTTTCTATTACCACTAAATAATTGATATTTCTGTTCTTACTCATTATATCTACATGAGTTATTTTTGTGCTTATAATTTTATGTAATTTAATTTGTGGGGGTTGTGGGTAGGTGGGGGAGAGAAATGAAACAAGATGGGATGGGGAAGGAGACAAACCATAAGAGACTCATAAACTCACGAAACGAGCTAAGGGTGGCTGAGAGGTGGGGGATTAGGGATAGGGTGGCTGGGTTGTGGACATTGAGGAGGGTATGTGCTATGGTAAGTGCTGTGAAATGTATAAGTCTGACGATACACAGACATGTACCCTGGGGCAAATAATACATTATATAATAATAAAAGAAAATAAATTAAATTTTTTAAAAATGCCATCTTGTTATTGATAATATATATTTATGTATTTATTAACAATCAATCAGTAGTAGAAGTTAATAAGCGCATGTTTTCAATGCATTTCAGAGATGGTCTTATGTAGAACCTGGGTTATTATTTATTTTATATTTTGTTTCAACACTGGAATTATAATGATCATGAGTCATTTATTGGAAAATGGTTCTAAAACATTCGTATGTAGCAAGCAAAATTTCAATCGGCCTCTTTTAACCTGAGAAATATTTAGAAAGATTACACTTAAATGTATATTGTAAATGTTTAGTATGAAGATTTCCATGTAAACTATAAAAATGGTATACAGTTTTTAATTAATTATGTGCCTTAGGTTTGCACTTTAATATATTTGGGAACAAAATATATAAACAAAATATGTAAAATAACATACAAAACTTTTCCCTAGATGGCTCTTTAACAAAATCGGCTAATGTCTCATTAGTAGAATGAGTATAAACATGTTCATCAGAGAACTGGCTCTCCTGGGATGAGTTAACCCAAAGGAAGAGGTTCAAATGAGCTGCTGTTCCCACTTTGTATCTTAGCCTTTTCCTCAACCAGGAGCAAATGTTATTCTTATAGCTTCCTTTTAGAATTCCCTGACTCACTGCATAGATCTTAGGTAGAGACCCCCCTTTATCAAAGGAGCAGCTGCTATGAATCAGTCCAGAATTGCCTACTGGACATAGCTTGCTATGAGATGATAGGAGTCTGCAGCTCTTGTGTGCTCTGCTCTCTCTGCCTATAAGCCCTGCTTTACAACCCCCTCCACAAAACTATATGTTATAATTATACTATATGTTACTAATAATCTATGTGCCCCTATCCCCTACAATAAATCACAATTAAACAAGTAAGTAGTGAACAAATATAATCATTTTTAAGTAATTATTTTAAAATGCATTCAAGGGTGGCTTAGGTGGCTCACTTGGTTAAGTGTCTACCTTTTGCCCAGGTCATGATCTCAGGGTCCTGGGATCAAGCCCCATGTTGGGTTCTCTGCTTAGTGGGGAGTCTGCTTCTCCCTCTCCCTCTCTGTGCTCTCTCTCTCTCTCTCTCTCAAATAACTAAAATAAAATCTTTTAAAAAATAAATAAATGCATTCAAAAAGAGGAAGTTAGAAAAATCTGATTTTTTTTGAGGAATGAGTTTTATTTACTTTTTCCTTATATTTTTTCCAATAAAAATTTTCAATCACTGAAAAATATATCCTTTTGAAAGAGCAATAGTGTAAAAATAAAATATAGGTACAGCTTGAGATACTCTCCGAAACCCAACAACAGTTTAAAGAAACTCTTCTGGCAAAAATAGAAAATCTCATTAATATCACTAGCTTATTTGGAAAGAAGACAAAAAGGTTCTAAAATGTAATGGCTACAATTCTTCAGAAGCACCCATTTGGAAAAACCCTAATATTCATATTAATACAATTATGTTTTTAAGCACATTATAGTGACTATGTAGGATAGAATATTATTTGAAAATGTAGCATGGAAAAATATGAGGCCATATTTAATTTTAAAAGTTCAAATGTTAGTCAGAATTTATATGTATGTTCTTTCCATTTATAAGTAAAAAAGCAATTTTATTCACTTTCCTAGTTTTAATAGTTTTCCACAAAAATAAAAAAATAAAGCAAAATATATGCTTGCTTTTTGGTTTTCAGTGTTACCTCAGAAAGGAGTGATCATTAGTTTTTCAGAAATAAAATACTCAAATGATTTAATTCATAACAACAACAATAATAATAAAGGTTGTACCTTAAGCTGCAAATTAATTTCCTGACTGTGGGAATTGCACCATTTCAGTGAATTAAAAAATAAATAAATAAATCAGTTCCCTATTTTCTGCTTGTACCTCAAAACTTTTCAGGGAACAGTGGGAGAAAACTTAGTATCTGTTGAGCCTTTGCTACACCAAATGTAGTCCATGAACTAGAAACAACAGTATCATCTGTGAGTTCTTTTAGAAGTACAGAATCTTGGGGTGCCTGGGACGCTCAGCTGATTAAGCAACTGACTTGGCTCAGGTCATGATCTCAGGATCCTGAGATTGAGCCCTGTGTTGGGTTCTGCTCTGGGCACAGAGCCTGCTTAAAATTCTCTCTCTCCAAAAAAAAAAAAAAAAAAAAATTCTCTCTCTCTCTCTTCCTCCCTCTTCTTTCCCTAAAAAAAAAAAAAGCGCAGAGTCTGGGACCCTCCCCAGAACTACTCAGGGTCTATATTATAACTAGGACCTCAGCTAATCAATTTCCAATGGAAGTCTGAGAACCTTTCTGGTAGGTCTATAATTCTTGAAGGTGCCTATATATTAGAATCACCTAGAAGGATATTAAAACTGCTGATGCCTGGGTCCATCCAGTTACTGTGATTCAGGTTTCACAGGGCATTAGGATTTTAAAGTTTCCTCAGGCTAATTTAATGTGACACCAAATTTGAAAACTTACTATCTAGGCTCCTTAAGAATGCTTTATCTCATGTAATTCTAAACACAATCCTGCAATTAGGACATAACTACCTCCACTTTGTAGATGAAAAGAGAACTGAAGGTTTCAAATGTCAGAGCCAGTATTTATATTATAGCTACCATTTTCTGTAAGTGTCATATTGTCTCCGGAACATGGTCACAGGTCTGAGTGAAACTCAAGACACATATATCAAGCCCAATCTAAAAAGGAATTTTGTGGGTTATTCTTTTCATACAAGAT
>JAQQSY010000473.1:0-15898 GCA_028646535.1 Procyon lotor | reverse complement strand
CTCCCCGCCTCTCCCTGCAGGAGTACACCATGGCCCTCCCCGCCTCCCCCTGCAGGAGTACACCATGACCGTGTTTCTGCACCAGAGCTGGCGGGACAGCAGGCTGGCCTACAACCACACCAACGAGACCCTGGGCCTGGACAGCCGCTTCGTGGACAAGCTGTGGCTCCCGGACACCTTCATTGTGAATGCCAAGTCCGCCTGGTTCCACGACGTGACGGTGGAGAACAAGCTCATCCGGCTGCAGCCTGACGGGGTGATCCTGTACAGTATCCGGTGAGCCCAGGACCGGCCCCGCCGAGAGGCTCTGCCGGGACCCGGGGCAGGCGGGGGGTGGGGGGTCCGTAGCCTCTGGCCACCAGCATGGCTGAACCCACGGCAGCTGCAGAGGGCGCCACGGGAAGCCCGCGGGTGCAGCTTTTTGGCCAACATGGTGCCTTTCTGTTTTTTATGCGGGAGTAAAATTCACATAACATAAAATTCACCATTTCAACGCGAATGATTCAGTGGCATTTAGTAGCTTCACAGTGTTGTGCAAACATCACCTCTATCTGATTCCAGAACGTCATTCCCCGAAAAGGAGACCCTGGGCCCCTGAGCTTTCACTCACCCCCCCTACCCGAACCTGCTTTCTGCCCATTCTGCACATTTCACGTCGAGTGAGTCATACGGGACGTGGCCTTTGTGTTTGCCTTCCTTCCTTCAGCAGTGTTTCTGGGGTTACCCAGGTCATGAGGCTTATCGGGGTTTTGTCCCTTCTGTGGCTGAGGGGCATTCCGTGGCCCGTGCCCCGTCACGCGCTCAGGAGCTCTGGGCGGCTTCCGCGTGTCGGCCCTCGTGGGCTGTGAACATACACGTCCACGTATTTGTTTCAACACGTGCTTCCGACATGTGCCTTTTAAAAACAGCATTAGTTGCCAACATTTTAAAAACCAGGAGGTTTATGTAAGAATCTAAATTCTTCTGGAGAGTCAGAATGTTTGGCAACCCGAGCCTCTTCCCGCGCTGCCCGGTCGGCGGGATGCCCCGAGCGCAGGTCAGGTGCTCAGGCGGCCCTTGCCTTCCAAGCCCCCCACTTAGCCAAACAGTCAAGCATTTGGAAGGACGGAGAAGGTGAAGAAAGCTCAGTTGCAATTCTTGGAGAAAGACCCACAAGTACCTGTGCATGGACCCAGGCGCTCCGCTCTCCCGCCCCGCCCTGAGGCCGGAGCCTGGCCCGCAGAGCCCCAGAGGCTGCTCGCCGCGCTCGGGGAGGTGGCTCCCCGGGTCGGGGGGGGGGGCGTCTCTGCCTGCCGGGGGCTGGAGGACCGCAGGATCGCGGGTGCCGGCCTCTCTCCCGGAGGGCTCACCGGCGTGTCGTATGGGCAGAATCACCTCCACGGTGGCCTGCGACATGGACCTGGCCAAGTACCCCATGGACGAGCAGGACTGTATGCTGCACTTGGAGAGCTGTGAGTGGCCTTCCGGGGGCCGGGGGCCGTCTCTGGTGACCCTGCTGCGGGGGGAGGGGGCATGCGCGCTGCCAGCGGCCTTGGCGGTTGACCTGGCCTGTGGGCGGCCCCGTGCAGTCGAGGCCTGGGCTGCAGAGAAGGGAGGGAGGGAGCTGGAAGGCCCGACCAGCCCGGCCCTCTTCGCAGGGGCCAGTGCCTTGCCTGGGACAGGCGGGGGCCCAGACGAGGCACGTACTTGTGTCACTCGGCCAGCGTGACAGCCCCTGTGGGTCGCCTAGAGATGGTGACCCGCCCTTTCGCCGGCTCCTCCGGCCCTGACCTCCGGCCTGGGGTGCTGGGCGTGGCGGCAGGCCTTCTTGCCCCTGGCCGGGTCTTCCTGTGCTGTCCCCCGTCTTTGCCGTATCGGGCTCCCGTGTGGACGGGGGGCTCCTGCTTGGGGCTTCCGGTGGGGGGGTGCCAGGCTCTGCTGCCCGCCTGGGCCTCTCCTGCAGATGGCTACTCGTCTGAGGACATCGTTTACTACTGGTCTGAGAACCAGGGGCAGATCCACGGGCTCAACAAGCTGCAGCTGGCCCAGTTCACCATCACCAGCTACCACTTCGCCACCGAGCTGATGAACTTCAAGTCCGGTAACGCGGCTTCTCGCGGCCTCTCCCCGCGGGCCTGGCTTGTGGGCTTCTGGCCCCACTGGCTGCGCTGCGAGTGGGCTCCGCGGACCCCGTCAGGAGGCACAGGAGAGCCATGGACGGGCACGGGCTGCCCCCGGGGACTCCAGACGCCACCGTGCGGACGGGGTCGGGCTTTCTCAGCCTTGTTCCGCTGTCCTTTGCTGCTTCCTGGAGGCCGGCAGCCCGTGGGGTTTGGGGACCGTGAGGGGTGAGGGCGCCAGGGGCCACGCCTCCTGGGGCCGCCGCGTCTCCCGGCCCCTCCTGCCCCTTCCAGCTCCCACCACGCAGTCCTGGTGCCAGCGAGCCCAGCTGGCTCTCTCCTTTCGTTTGGCTGTGCCCGAGGTGGGGGAGTCGCCCAGGCCAGTGCAGGCCCAGGCCCAGAACCCGTCTCCTCTCCTTCCTCTGGGCGGCCCCGCAGAGAGCCGGCCTCCCTCCCCAGACAAGAGCCCAGTGGGGGGACCCCCGACCCGTCAGGCTGTGTGGCGGGGTGGCGAAGGCCGCGGTCTGGGGCTCGCGGGGGCCTCTCGGCCGGGTGCCACGGCACGTGTGGGGTGGGTGCCGACCGGGAGCGTTTTCCCGACAGCCGGCCAGTTCCCGCGGCTCAGCCTGCATTTCCGCCTCCGGAGGAACCGCGGCGTCTACATCATCCAGTCCTATATGCCGTCCGTGCTGCTCGTCGCCATGTCCTGGGTCTCCTTCTGGATCAGCCAGGCAGCGGTGCCGGCCAGGGTGTCTCTAGGTACAGGCCTGGACCTGTCCTCGGAGGGGGCTGGCCGAAGGGTGGGAGCCGGGAAATAGGACCCTCGCCCTGCCAGCCACGGGCCCGGGTCTTGCGTCCCAGCCCCCTGAGCCCAGCTGCCCGGGCCCGTGGCCAGCCGGGCCAGGCCGGGCTGGAGGAGCCTGAGCGGCACCGGGGCCAGGGGTGGGGTGCAGGGAGACGGCGGGGGCCCCGGCACCGTCACCGCCCCTCCCCAGCAGGAATCACCACGGTGCTGACCATGACCACGCTGATGGTCAGCGCCCGCTCCTCCCTCCCGCGGGCCTCGGCCATCAAGGCGCTGGACGTGTACTTCTGGATTTGCTACGTCTTTGTGTTTGCCGCCCTGGTGGAGTATGCCTTCGCCCACTTCAATGCTGACTACCGGAAGAAGCAGAAGGCCAAGGTCAAGGTCAAGGAGCAGAAAGCAGAGGTGAGGCTGAGCTTGCTGGCTCCCTGGTGTTCAGGATCAGGGACAGCCTTCCCCACCAGCCCCCAGTGCCCCCCAGTCCCCACTCCCTGCACCCCCAACACAGAGGGGCAGCATCGCCGGGGCCCCTTGTCCTGGGACCTACTCGGGACCCTCTGCCCACTGCTCTGGGGAGGTCACTGGGGCCCCCGGCCCATGAGAGCAGGTCCGGACTCTGGCCCATCCTGCTGCTGGACGCAGGGGGACCTGGGCGCTGGCCCAGGCTGGGGGTCCTGGCGGGGGGAGCCTGCCCTTGGCTCAGCCCTGTCTCCTACCCCGCCACCCCCGCCGTGCAGATGGACGTGAAGAATGCCATCGTGCTCTTCTCCCTCTCGGCTGCCGGCGCCACCCAAGAGCTGGCTGTATCCCGCCGGCACTGCCGCGGGCCGGGGAACCTCATGGGCTCCTACAGGTGTGTGGAGATGGAGACGGGAGAGGCCAGGAAGCAGGGGGCCGGCCGCTCGGGGGGCCAGGGAGGCCTCCGTGCACTTCTCAAGCCCATCGACGCCGACACCATCGACATCTACGCCCGCGTGGTGTTCCCAGTGGCCTTCGTGGCTGTCAACGTCCTCTACTGGGCGGCCTACACCATGTGAGGCCAGAGGGGGCGCTTCGTGTGTCCTGGAGCCTGCGGCTGCCGGGAAAAAGGCTCTTGGGGTGATCCGCCCACTCTGCCTGTTTCCAAGGGGACCTGACAACAGGCCGCATAAAACGAGAGGAGAGCCTTGGCCTCCCTAAGGACCCCAGGCTCTGTCCCCACCGGGTCCTGGGAGACCGCCCTGGGGCTCCCCCGTGCACCCCTCCTGCAGACCCCCGGCCTGGCTCCTCCTGGCCGGCAGAGCCAGCCTGACCCGGGGCTAAGCCACACGGGCTCAGGGCCCTGGAAGAACTCTGCGTTCAATTCAGAAAACCACCCTGATTCTAGGCATTTGCTCTGTGGGCTTGGGACCAGGTGGTGGGAGCCTGGGACTGGGCTACCTTCTCGGTGAGACGGTGGAGAAGGGCATCCACAGGCCTCCAGTCCCAGCATGAAATAAACAGAGCCTTCGGCTGCTGGCTGTGTTCTCTGTTGCGGAGGCTGGGCTGTGGCCGTGACCTCGCTGACTGGAGAGCCGTGCTCCAGCTCTGGGCTCCCCGGGCTCCGGACGGAGGGGCTTGAGCTCTGACCCTCAGGCCACGTGGCCACGTCCTTGGGCATCGGTGGGAGGGGCGGAGGTGCAGGGACCTGGGGAGGCGCGAGGAGTCACACCCCACCGTGATCTCTTGGTCTCGTGGCCAGGGTGCCACTATGCTGTCTTCTCGGACGTGGTGATGGGTGAAAGGAGGGCACTCAGCCCCTTCTCATCTCTGCTGCCACCACGGACGTGGGGTGACAAGGTTGCAGCTGGGTGACGGGGGTTGTTGATCATTGGAGATCTGAATAAGAGGGTCCAGATTTTCTGTGGCACCAACGCAAGCCCGTCATCACACGCAGAGGCACCGGGAGTCGGCCGGGGGAGGAGCCGTGGTCGCTGCAGAGCCGGGCTGGCAGGCTCCCATGGCCAAGGTTAGCCATGGGCATGCCAGGTTGTGGTCAAGGTGGCAGCCAGGCAGCTGCCCAGCCGGCCCCGTGGTGCCCTTCCTGGTGCCCCTCCCCCGAGCCACGTCAAGGGGAGCACGACGGTGACTCTGCGTGAATCAGGTGGCCCTGCCGGACCGCACAGCCTGCTCAGGGGTCTGCAGCATCTTGAGGCTGTGGGGCCAGGAGGCTAGAGGGTGCTTAGTCCCAAAGGGCTTAGCTGGCAGGGTGACCGCTGAGTGTCCAGCACAGCCCTGCAGGGTAGCTGCTTCCCCTAAGACCCGGCCATGTCAAGGGCACAGGAGGGGATTGGCCCAGGTGCGCAAACCACAACCCGGGCTTAGGGCTTCCGGCCCCGCCCCCTGCTCCCCCTCCGGCTGGGGCCCCTTCTCTAGCTCCAAGGCCCCTCACCTCCTAAAGACCCCTCCTGCTACGAGGCTGCCATCTCGTCCCCTGCTGTCAAGGACTGGGCGGCAGAGCTTGGCAGAGTCACCCCAGGGGGTGGGACCGGCCACGGAGTAAGACCTCCAGGACCCAGTGTGACGGGAAGCTGCAAATGGGCCTGGGGCATGCGGAGTGCAGGTGGCCGCCGAGCCGCAGAGCTTGGATCTGGGTCAGCTGGGGATCCGGGCCACCTCAGGACCGCAGGGGCGGTGGGGGCAGCCAAGCCTGGCCGACTCCATAAACAAGGACAGAGATGGCCAAGGGCAGTGGCCTCTTTCTCCCTTGCCCCTCAGCGCCTCTAGTCTGCCTGATGCCAGGCGGGGTCGCTGCCCCCTCCTCCCTGGCGCCTGGAATACTGCCTGGGGGAGGATGTTCAAGCCCTGGGGGGGGGCATGGAAGCTACCGGGCCAGGCTCGAGGCTGCCCGCCCTCCCCAACCCCGGAGGCAGCCGGGGTCCTGTCCCAGGTCCCGTGTTCCACTGAGGAAGGCCAGGTAGGGTCCACTGCATCCCTGGGCCGCAGGGGACATGCAGGTAGGTTCCAGGTTCGCAGAGCCGCTGAGCTCACCTGGGTGCGGGACCCTGCCCCACCCCACGCCCGCCCGTCCTCACCTCCCCTGCAGCTTGCCGGCTGCCCTCTTTCTGCTGCACATAACCCACAAGTTGCTATTTAAAGCCGGCCTTTGTGACTGCCTCGGGCACCCACGCGGCGAGGCCCACCCGGGCAGGAGCCTTCGCCTGGTGCCGCAACCAGCAATCACTCTCCAGCCTGCACGCTTCTATTTCTGCCCACATGTTTACAGGGCCAGAAAAAAGGGACAGGAAGGGCTGGTGCTGTTTAAACGCACAGTTCTATTCCGGTGGTGATGAGATGGGCAGATTGAAGGCCTGGGCGGATCAAGGTTTGCAGCTGAGCGGGGCCAGCTTGGGGAGGGGATGTCAGCAGTTCCTGTGTCAGAGGCATCTGGGCCGGGAGGGGGGGCTGCCTCCGATGTGCCTCATGCAGCGGGCACGGTTTTGGGGGCTGGTGGCTGCCTTGTCTGTCGTCCCTGGCAGAGGCTGGGACGTACGTTGCCAAAGCAGATTCTGAGATGCTTCCCCGAGAGCTGGGACGGCTCGTCCCCAAGTCCCGAGGGCCGGGGCAGCGTCTGCAAAGACCTTATTTCCAAATAAGGACTGCGTCGGCATGGATTTGGGGGGACACTGTTTAACCCAGTTTGGGGGGGGATGTCCCCAAGGCAGGAGGGGAGGAAGCAGGAAAAGCTGACAAGGTGCCTCACAACTGGGGCTCTCAGGTCCTGGTCCCACTGGGGAGCCTCTGCCCAACAGGTGGGACGTACCTCTGAATTGTCCTTTTGAGGAGTCGGGGGCTGGGGCGTTTGTCACCCGCTGCCACCCCTGGCAGCCCCACGGCACCCTGGACAGTTCTAGAGGGGCCGCGAGCCCAGGGTGGCTCTGTGGACAGTTCTAGAGGGGCTGCGAGCCCAGGGTGGCTCTGTGGACAGTTCTAGGGGGGGCCGCGAGCCCAGGGTGGCTCTGTGGCACCGTGGACAGTTCTAGGGGGGCTGCGAGCCCAGGGTGGCTCTGTGGACAGTTCTAGGGGGGGGCGCGAGCCCAGGGTGGCTCTGTGGCACCGTGGACAGTTCTAGGGGGGCCGCAAGCCCAGGGTGGCTCTGTGGCACCGTGGACAGTTCTAGGGGGGCCGCAAGCCTAGGGTGGCTCTGTGGCACCGTGGACAGTTCTAGAAGGGCTGCGGCACTGGCACCACAGCAGCAGGGAGTCTTCCCTGCTGTGTTCACGTCTGCTCAGGACATCGCTGGTTCCTCAAGGTGGTGGCTGTCAGAGCCACGCTGAGCAAACAAAGAAGCCACAGTCCGTGCCCACGGCTGCAGGTGCTCCTGAGAGTCAGGCCCCCACCGCCCCCTTCCGTCCCTGCCCAGCGCCTCTGCTCGCCCCAGTAGCCACTGGGCGCAGTGACCCACAGCCTGGCGAGGGCTGAGCCTCGGTCACCTGGCCCTCACCAGACCGCGTGTGACTGTGGTGACCCACTCTGGGCCGTGGGTGTGGAAGCCCGACAGGTGAATCCTGAAAAGCAAGCATTCCACTCAGGTTTCTGGGCGCTGGAGGATTTCCACTCACCCCCGTTCCTGACGGGCACTCGAGGGGGGCAGGACACACAACGGTCCCCCATCTCCTTCGCCTGACATGTCAGGCTGATGCGTCTGTGAGCGGGGGCGGAGTTGCCTTCCCCTCTGTCACGTGGTTGTAGGGACCCCAGCCCCACACGAGGCCACAGGTTCACACACGTCGTGCCCTAGTCCACTGCTCATCCATCCGCCCAGGACCGCTGAGGTCTGCAGACTCCCCCGGGCGCCTGGTCTCCTTCCGGGCCCTCTTCCTGTCGCTGGAACGGCCCCCACGGCCCTGAGGATTCCGTGCATCCATCCCTGGGCTGTCGCAGCTCCCGTGGTGGCTTTCCTCCCGTGAACACCGGCCAGCCAGGTCGGCCGTTGCTGCCCTTCTTGACGACACCGGTACGCTTTCTTGGTGCTTTCAAGGACGGAATGCCTTCCAGGCCCCCTGGGGACCCAGTGAGCACGTGGTTCCTGGGCGCCCACCCCCAGCCTCCAGCCGTTCCTCATACTCGTCCAAACATGTTTCAGTGTCTCGGGCACCACCCTGCCCGGCCTCAGAGAGGCTCCCCGAGTGCGTTAGGGCAGCTCCCCTCCGCTGGGTGTTAGTACTTAGTTCTAGGTGACTGCCCCATATCCGTAAACCCTCCCTGCCCAGCCTTCCGTGCCACACCCCCGGCTGCGCTGGGCTCGGCCTCGAGCTGCTGCTGGTGTGGATCAGTCAGGGGCCGCAGGCCCTCCGAGGGGGGCTCCTCCCTCCGGCCCGGCCCTCCGAGGGGGGCTCCTCCCTCCGGTGTGGTCCTTGGCATCCCTGCTCAGACCGAGCTCCGGCCAGCTGTTGGTCTGGATGCCGGGGGCGGGGGGTGCGGAGGGGGCAGATTCTGAGGCGGACAAGCGTAATGGGTTGAAAGGTTTGTGAGTCCTCATCCCTGGTCCCTGAGAGTGTGATGCCGTTGGAAGTAGGGCCTCGGGAGATGTGGTTATAGGATGTGGGGTAAGATGAGGGAGTACTGGGTGAGGACGGGTCCTCCATCCGGCCCCTGGTGCCCCGTGTGGGGGACACGCGGAGGGACACAGAGAAGGCCGTGGGAAGACAGAGGCAGAGACGGGAGTGACGTATGTATAAGCCCAGGAGCCCCGAGGACGGCCAGCCCCGCCGGAAGTTGGAGAGAGGAAGAAACGGACACCCGCCGGCTGGCTCCGAGGTCTGACTCCAGGCCTCCAGCCTGGGCCACGGTGAAGTCCCGGGGCTGGAAGCCCCGCGGTCTGAGGTCACTTGTCACAGCAGCGATGGTAACCGACATGGCGGGGATCACCCTCAAGGTCTCCACCTCGGATGGGGTGTTTCCTGCGACTCCAGACAAGGCAGCCCTCCCCCCATGAACAAACAGGACGGGAGATGGGAGGACAAGACTCCCTGGTGAACTCGCTCACAATGACCCTAAACCCGCCCTCAGGCCGTCCACCTTCCCTGCAGGGCCCCGACCTGAGCAGGGGACCGGTCAAGGCCACCCCTCACTCATCCCTGGGATTTCCTGGGCCTCACGGTCAGCACCGCCCGCCCTCTGGTGGGGGCGACCAGGCTTCCTCAGATGCCGGGAGAAGGTCTGGCTTCCACAGCAAGCCATGCTGGCTCTCCACCCGCCACGGTGAAGGCTCCGCGGCCGGCGAGCACCCCACGTTCCCCCAGCAGGCACCCTCGCCGTCATCTAGTGAGGAGCCAATCCCACACTCACGCCCAGTACACTTCAGTAGCCGTGGCCACATGAGAAGGGGCCCAGGAGGTAGCCGTGAGCCGGGGGAGCGACGGCAGGGAGGAAGAGGCCGTGGGCCCTGTGTTCCTGAGCTGCCTGGGTACCACCGGGGCCGCTCACACAGATGGGTGTGTCGTCTGTGCCTCCCATGCGGAGCCACCATCCAGGGATCGGTTCCCATGCCCCAGTGGTTGACGCTTGGCCACAGGGAGCGTCACTTGTACCCTTTCAGGCCGCCCTCGGCCGAGCGGGTCAGAGAGGGTCCTGGGCAGAATGGTGACGGGGACAAAGAGAGCTTTGGAGCTAAGACACTGCCCGTGTGCTTGAGGACTGCCCGCCCCTCTGCTCCGAAATGAGAGGCGAGGCCAGCGACGTGACCCGGGGCACCAGAAGCATCTATGAGCAGGAAGTTAGGGATTTTCAGTCTAAGAGATGTAGCCATTTGGGGAGGGGTGATAACTGTGAGTTTCCAGGGGCGCCTGGGGGGCTCAGTGGGTTGGGCCTCTGCCTCCAGCTCAGGTCATGATCTCAGGGTCCTGGGATCGAGCCCCACATCGGGCTCTCTGCTCAGCGGGGAGCCTGCTTACCCCTCTCTCTCTGCCTGCCTCTCTGCCTACTAGTGATCTCTCTCTCTCTCTGTCAAATATCTTAAAAAAAAAAAGAAAAAAAAAGATTCTGTTTAAAAAAAATGTGCGTTTCCCGCTCTTTGGCTTTTCTGAGCACGACGTCCCCTTGGTTGAGAAGTCCTACGACACAGTCGCTGGCAGGGTGGTCTGGAGCTAGACTTTGTGGCCTGCGGAACCCAGCCCGGGGCCCCACACCCTCCTCTGCAGAATGGGCAACGATGGTGGACGGTCGTGGGGGTTACCTGGAAGCCACGAGAAGCACTTGGAACAGTGCCTGCTGGTTCCTGCCAGTCGCTAAGTGCTACTCGTGGTTACTGGTTGGCCCAGGGCACCCACCTGCCTGCTTTGGCGGCTGATCAGCCTCGGTAAAGAAGAAATGCACAAAGAAGGCCCCAGTCAGTATTTGGGTTTGGATATTCAAGATAGGATTTACAACCAGCACGTGGCCCCGCGACCCCGGCTGTGCCTCGGGAATTCCCCAAACCCTTTCCGCTCCCGTCGGATGCAGGCAGGGCAATTCGAGGAGACTCAGATCTTCTCCTCGGTGTGGGGTAGCGCAGGCCCCGGCCGGCTGTCCTGCGGGGGAGAAGTGGGGAGAGCCCCCGGCTCCTGGCCGTGGGGGCTGCAGGAAGAAGGCATACGGGGGTGGGGAGGGGGCTCCCGCACACCCAGCTCCAGGCCCAGGGACTTCACATGAGGGAATTTGGTTAACACTATGATTGGCGCCCTCAGAAGCTGGTTCATCAGGACAGCACGTGGCCTGTGCCCACGGAGAAGGGACGTTCGTCAAGGGCAGCCCTGCTCCCATTCTGAACTCAACACAGTTCAGAGAGGGGGGCATGGTGGGGTCAGACGGGTGGTCCAGCCCGCTCTCCGGAGCCTCTGGGGTGCCGGCCCCGGGGCCACTGAGGCTGGGGGTGACCCAGCACAGAGGCCGGAGCTCCACCTGGGTCAAGTGCGACCAGCTGGCGGCCTGGAAGTGACTCTTCGGGGCCGGGCCAGCTCAGGAAGCAGCGTCCCAAAGTCCCGCCGGGACACAGATTTCCACGAGTCTCTGTTTCCGCACATCTTGTTGGCAAGGTGCCAACTGCCTTTCGTTCGGACTGTCTCTTCAAGGAGGTTTGTGAACGAACAGGTTTGGAATTCTCTCCCTCCTGAGGAAGGGCAGGGCTTTTCTGTCCATTATGGAATATCCGGGTTCCCCGAGCTCGGGGCTCGATTCCTGTCCCGGAACCCGCTGCATGGACAGCCCTCCTGGGCCCCGTGCTCTCCTGTGGGGCTCAGGGGCACGCAGACCGGTGCAGACTCACTGACGATCATGCCACTCTGTGCCCTTCATCCCCGAACCAGGGCTCTCGTGTCCTCCGACAGCCTCTGCATGACTGAGGGGTCACCGTCCCACGAAGCCCCTCAGCCGCGGGTGCAGACAGGATGTCCCGGCCAGAGCTCTCGCCTTGCAAGCCGCGGGCCGGCCCAGCGAGGGTCTGAGGACCCCCTCAGGCCAGCGCCGTGAGTTCGCCTGGTCCCTGCCCTCGGCTCCCAGACACATCTCTGGAAGGCGGCGAGTCCGTAGAGATGAAGGAGACCGGACAGAACCTAGAAGGCCGTTTGAATCCATGGTTCAGGTGAGAAGTTTAGTTGTTTGTTTTCCTGCTGCCGTGTGCACAGGGCTCGTGAGCAAGACCAGAGAAGATGGAGGAACAGGCCAGGAGCCATGGGCTCTTCCCCCCCAGGTTAGGTAGCTTCTGAGGCCAACCCCCCTCTGCTGTCTCCATGGAGGGGCCGAGAGCTGCCCCAGGGGGCTCCCCTGGGCCCGGTGGGGGGCGCCCAGGCCTGCCTGGGACTCACCTGTGTCCCCCGGGCTGACACACACCAGATAAACGGGCCACCACGATGACAGAAACTGAGAGCCGAGTCGGGATTCTGCCTGCCCTGCCACCCCCACCCCACAGGCGAAGAACCCGCGGCCCAGCAAGGCGAGGAATGACTCCTGGCTGCTTCCCTGTGTCCCGAGTGTCTCCCAGGCCGGTGGTGGCTCCTGCCCTCCTGAGCCAGGCTACTGGGCTCCACCCCAAAAGGGCCTCACCCCTGCAAGCAGCGCTCCGTTTTAAACCTCTGGCAGCCCCTCCTTCCAGGCCCCGTCCGGATGGCCCCTCCCCCGGTGGGCCCAGGTGCACAAGCATCTGGATGGTGTGGCCACGGACGCCCTGGGTTTCCCTACATGCCGAGGACACCCCAGCACGGCCCTGGAGCGGCTGCCGACCCCGCGGTAGTCCCAGGAAGTCAGGCCCACCGGGTTCACCTGGAGGCTGGTCCCCGCAGGTCCACCTTGAGGACGCAGCTCTCGGGGCTCCCCAGAGGAGGTGGACAGGTGTGCCGAGGCACCGGGGTACCTGCTGGGGACGCTTGTCGGGAGCTGCTTCTTGGAAAGCCTCCGAGCTTCCCCCAGGTGGGTGTGGCAGGAATTAGACGAGGTCTCGTCCTGAGAGCAGACAACCCTGGCTGTCCTGCCCGGGGAAGGGTCACTGGGGGGTTGGCAGGGGCTGTCAGGGGTCAGCGAGGGCTGCGTGTCACCTCTGGGGTGGCTGCCTGGGCCCCGCCCAGAGGAGGCTGCTGACTGTGGGTGACAAGGTCCTAGGGAATCTGTCCCCAGCTTGGGGACGCTGGGGTGCTTTCCAACAAGACGGTGCCTGCACACAGCCAGGCTGCCGGGCCATCTGCTGGTTCGCCTGGGCCACCGGCAGGGGTCCTGCCTCCTTCTGTCCCGGCAGAACCACTCCGACCTGGCCCGAGTGAGCATGAGCCCAAGCGTGCCTGTGTCTGTGCAAAATTAGCTCTCAAAGGTCACTGCGGGCTCCGGTCTGCAGCCGGCCGCCTCACCTCCCACCCTCGATCCTGCGGATCTCGGGACAGACGTCGGGGACGCACGGATGTTTTCTGGGATGCACAGATGTTTGTATCTGCAGTTGGTTCTTTACAGTGGATTTCCAGAAGTGAAGTGAGGAGAGCCAAAGGCTTAGGATGCATGTCGTCACCTTGCTTTCTAGAAGGCGGCCCCAGCTGCCCCTCCTTCCAGTCCCTTCCCGGTAGGGGGGACTGGATACCATGGCAGTCTGGGAGCGTGACCCTGGGGGGAGTGTATACACAGCGCCGGGCTCTGGGGCCCACCGGAGCCCCAATCTCAGTCTTTGAGTAAAAGGCAAGGAAGGCGGTGGAGGTGAGCTCGGCAAGGTGGAGGCGCCACGCCCAGTGCATCCCTGGACACCTGTGGCCGGGCGTGGACAGACTCCCACCTGTGCGGACAGACAAGGGGCTCAGCCAAGCCCCTAGGGACCCGTCTCGCTCTGTCACTGCGTCTCCCTGTGATGCTTCTAGTTAACTGCGGTTTTCTTGTGGCTAAAATAGCGCCCACACGCAGCCCCCATGGAGTGGCATTGCCATGGTGACCGTGGTTTTGGGTGCTGCCTCCTCAGACGCGTCTCAGGCTTGCTTGGGTTTTAAATATAATCCCGGGCAGCTGAGGGGATTGAAAGCGGGACAGACTCCATTTTCCAGGAGGGGAAGTGCCTTTCCCTCCGTGGTGCCCTGGCCCCGCTTGTCCTGGGCCCCAAGCTCCACTCCGTGGACACAGCCAGCAGGAGGAGGGAGATGTGCAGCGTGGCCATCCTGGCCCTGCACCTTGGACCCCGGAGGAAGCACGGGGCCACCCAGACCCTCAGTGTCCTCACTCAGAGAATGGGCCTATGATGCCCACGACCTAGGGATCCTCCCAGGGGCAGGGTGTAGATCCTGAGGGTGCTGCCGGTGCCTCTCTGTCCTCGGTCGGGCAAGGGCACAATGGCAATGGCAGGCCTCTCCGTGAGACTTGCTGAAGGTGGGAAGCTGTGGGCATGGCGGATCGCTCTGAGCAGTGTCCCGCGTGGTTGCTTCCGCCCTCCCGAGCCGCCCTGCATGGCCTCTCCCAGCCCTGCTGCAGGGCACGCGTGCACACACACACACACACACACACACACACACGCGGGGACCCCACGGAGACGCCCCACAGACCAGCCGGGATTCTGAGCCCGGACCATTTAATCTAACAGATAACTAAGCTGTGCACTGTGACTGCAGGTGGAAGACAGGCCGGGCGCCCTGGCGCTGCGGGGCGGGAGGGCGGGCTCCCCCCAGGCTGGAGCTGGGCTGCGGCCCGGGCCCTTCGCCCTCCGCCCCCCTCCCACCCGGGCTCTCGGCCGCGGCTCTCGGGCGCCCTCTGCTGGGCAAGCGCGGCACTGCGCGGACGCGGCGGGCGGGGGCTCCCAGCGCCTGCGGCCGGACACCTGGCGAGCGAGGCTCCGGCGGGGATGCCTGATGTGCCCGCGTTGGCAGCGCCCGGAGCGGGAAGCCCTCACCCTCTCCCGCAGCAACGCCGTCCACGCTCACAGGTAGGGAATGGTGCGTTTGCAGCAGAGAGGGGGTAAAGTGGTCACTGGCTCGTAGATGTGCACAAATGCCTCAGACACATCCATTTGGAGACACACACAGACAGGAGACGCAGACCCGCGCTGGGGTACGCACACAACACACAGACACACACGCAGGCCCAGAAGCCCATGGAGATGAAGACATACCTCTCCCTCTCCTTTGGGTGGGACCTTCCGCAGTGAATGGAGCAGCGTTTTCTGAAAGCTCCTGGGGCCCCATGGCCGGCTCCCCCGTCCTCCTCAACGTGGCCCTAGAGGCCCCCCGGGGTCTGTTCCAGCAGCTTCTGCAGCCTCGCCCCAACACCTCCAGACACCCACCCGCCCTGGGGCTACAGAGCCTCTGCGGGAGCCCCCAGCCTGCCCGTCCTGCTCTCCTGCGTCACGGCCCGCGCCCCATCCCATCACCAGATTCTCTCCCGGGGGGACCTGGTTGGCTCTCCCAACAAGCTGCCACGTCTGTGTGACCAGCGACCGTGGCCCATCTCCCCACCGGTGTGCAGATCCCATGACCGAGCCGCCACATCCGGCGGAACCCCCTGTATCCTGGCATCCAGCAGGCCCGTGGTCAACATTTGCCGAACAAATTAACGAGCGAGTGAAGTGAATGTCGTCTCTTGAACCAGTTTTTCCAAACCCCGTGATCTATGACAAAGAGAGGAAACACCTGCCGCCCCTCCCCTCCCACAGCTGTGGGCCAGCACACGCCCTGGGCTTCCAGGGGAGACTCGGTGGTCCTCACTGCCTGGGGCGGTCTCACTCCCGGCGGGAGGCCCCGACAGCCACCTCTTTCTGGGCAGTCCCAAGCCGGCACTGATGCAGTCCCTGAGGTCTGATGAGGAGGGCAGGCCCCTGGGTGGGGTTCTGCAGGGAGGTCACAGCGGCCGGGACTCCCACAGATGCCTTTGCTTATGTCTGATGAGTCTCACGGAGCATAAAATCCCCCTGGCTCTCACCCTTCCCCTAGAGCATCTTGACGTCATTGGAAACCATCCTCATAAAGAACATTCAGGGAAGCAAATCAGAGGCCGAGCTAGGTGGGGCCTGGGCACCCCCTCCCCCACCGACGCCGCAGCTGCTCTGGGGTCCCAGGTGACAAGACAGGGACACCCTCCCGGAGGGGTTTGTCGGGAGAGGAGGGAGGCAGGGCTGCCGAGGTCTCTCCTGACCCCCTGCTGTGAGGCTGAAGATTTACAGCAAGGCTCTAGCGCATTTATACTCCCTTTTAAAAAGCCCACACCTTCGTGTTTTTTCATCTTGGAAATAACAAGTGTCCTTATGAAAGCCCGTGAAGTGTCGGCAGGGAGAACTGGAAGGGACCCACCCTCAGCCCCAGGTCTGTCCTGGAGGGGGGCCAAGGCCACCTCCCTGTCCACCCTCCCCGCCCCTCACGTGGCAGATGGGGGGGCAGGAGCCCCGTCCGGGCCCCTCCGTGCAGCGCCTGGTGCCGGCAATTCTGAGGGGTGTCTGCTTACTCGTTCCCTCCCTAATTCGTCCCACGATGTGCCAGACACCCAGACACCGTGGGGACATGGCAGTGGATGACGCCCACTGGGTCCCAACCCCTGTCACATGTGGAGT
>JAQQSY010000472.1:0-15910 GCA_028646535.1 Procyon lotor | reverse complement strand
TGCCTTCTGTCAGGTTCCTTGGTTCCCCTGTGTATTTCAGAACCTGAGCATCTCATCCCATTACATGTGTTTAAAAAATCTAATTTTGGGATCAGCATAGCCTGTGTAAAGAACCCAACTACTTTATCTGTGGTTCAACTCAATAAAGAGTGGATGATTTCAATGGATGACTTTGATCAACTTGGTTAAAGAAGATCTCTTACCTAGAACGTATCAAAGGGAGTTTCAAGGGTAATTCAGTAATATGCAGTTCTCATCTTCTTTATTTTCTGACCTTAGAAACCAGCCATCATGTATGTGGCACTTTCATTTTATTTCCTAATGTGCTCAGCTGATATAACTTTTTTGCAGATAGTAGCCCAATGACAACTCATAAATGAGAAAGACCTGTGAGAAGCCACCAGAGCATCAGATACAGAACAATATACATAAAAAAGGAAGCTTGAAGTAAAGGAGAAAGTACAAGAGAGAATAAATGCAATGCGTGGAAAGCATAGAAAGGAAACC
Organism: Procyon lotor; assembly: GCA_028646535.1. Taxonomy (NCBI): domain Eukaryota; kingdom Metazoa; phylum Chordata; class Mammalia; order Carnivora; family Procyonidae; genus Procyon; species Procyon lotor. Next base: position 15,403 of record JAQQSY010000472.1, on the reverse strand, counting down.
AACAATAAAAAATGGAGATACAAAATGAATTTTGTAGGCCTACTGATGCACTTGACTCATGTAGGAAGAAGAATCATTTAAAATAAACACTTGGGGGCACCTGGGTGGCTCAGTCGTTTAAACATCTGCTTTTGACTCAGGTCATGATCTCCGGGTCCTGGGATCCAACCCCACATTGGGCAACCTGCTCAGTTGGAAGCCTGTTTCTTCCTATCACAGTTCCCTTGCTTGTGTTCCCTCTCTGTCTCTGTCTTTCTATCAAACAAATAAAATCTTAATAAAAATAAAATAAAATAATAAAATAAAATATACACTTGATTCATGCCTGTGGTTGTATTTTAATGCCTTAACTTGTAGTACTCAAGTTGATCTGAGGTTTGGAATGTTAGACTCTCATTAAGCTAATTGTACTCTCAACATTTAAATAATTATTAAAAGATTCCATAAGTTGTCCCAAGTTAAATCATTATTTGATTTAAGGAACTTGTTCAGTTGTACTTTATTTTGGCTTTTCTTTTTTTTTTCTAAAGATTTTATTTATTTATTTGACAGAGAGAGAGATCACAAGCAGGCAGAGAGGCAGGCAGAGAGAGAGAGGGGGAAGCAGGCTCCCCGCTGAACAGAGAACCCGACGCAGGGCTCGATCCCAGGACCCTGAGACCATGATCTGAGCAGAAGGCAGAAGCTTTAGCCCACTGAGCCACTCAGGTGCCCCATTTTGGTTTTTCTTAATGAAGTTATATTGGAAACAATATTTCTTTATAAGTAAAAAGAGGTGAAAATATTATGCTGGATTGGACACATATAAAGAAAGGCAGAAATTAGAAGATCTTGTAATTTTTCATTCTGAGAATTTAATTTTACCATACAGTGGCCTACCTAAACAACATCCACTTGGCTGGGTCTACTAATCCATCATATTACTTCCTTATAGTATAACATTTTCTGAATAAGAAATGTTTCTTTTGAAGACTAATGCAGCCCCTTGCCCATTAGCCAAATGCTAATTGAGAAGTTATTAGATATCTAGGGAGAGGTTAGGTAGAGGAGTTAAGAACTATAGGAAAAATAAATGACACCTTTCCTTTACCCTAAGAATTTCATTTCTGTGTAGAGAAAACAAAATTAAGGTGGAGGAAACAGAAAACAGAAGATTGCTATCACAGAGCTGTATTATGACTTTCTGATATGAAAGAAACAAGAGATCTAAAGGTAGCCTCTGAGAGTCAGAATCAACTTGATTTAAAAAAAAATGGTGGAATTTAATTTGAGCCTTGAAGAATGGGTAGAATTTGTGAGGATGGAACCCAGGGACTTCTTAAACAGTGGAAAATGGGCTCAACAAAAAGAAGACAATGGTTACTGATAGTGTTTGGAGGGAGTGGGAAAGGAGAAGCAGAGTATGGCTTACTTGGTGGGGCTCAGGTGTGGGGCATTAAAAAACACTGAACAGTTCTATTTGTGGCAGGACAGCACTCTGCTATGGCTACCCTTTCTTTTCATATCTAAATTAAAAAAATATGACCTCATCTCATTAGCGAAAAAGCCTGCCTCTCTCCATTACTTGAAGATTCCAAAGGGGAAAGGGCTGATGTTGTCCTGCACCTCTCATATGTCTGAAATGCCCTGCCTTCTTCCTTCTGAATCCCCCTGCACATCTTCACTTTTGAGATGCCATTTATTTATGCATCTCCTGAACTCTCTAGGTACTACCTGGCTCCACGTGTAAACACAGCCCCAGTCCCTTTGTTCCTGGAAGAACCGTTAATTCAAGGTGGTATAGAAGGTAACACATTCTAACTAAAGGTTAGAAGAATGATACTGTGGTATTAGGGTGGGGTATTATAGCAGAATGGGAAATGGCCTAAGATTGCTATATTCATGACTATTAACATTTTTCAGCCATCTCTACCCCAAGAAATATCTCACAAATCTCTTCCTACACAGCATTCAGATGGCCATATTTCCTTATTTCTGTGTGTGTGTGAGTGACTGTGTATATATAACATTTGTATATATTTCTATCTTCTTCTAGCTCTAGAATACATTGCTACGCCCCCTCCCACACCCAAACAAGCAGAGTACAAAAGAAGAATTCTTGATCCTTAATAATGAAGAGTATTCATTTTTTTTTCTGTCTCTGCTTCCACCCTGAACTGGTCTTAGAGGCTTACTTTTGTATAACTTAAAAATGCCCTCAGTAAGACATAAACAAAAGAGCATCTACTCCAGGGAAGACTTCTGCTATTCTCCTATAATGCAGAAAACAGCTGTAGCCATTTCTAGCTTTTAGTGATTTTTCCCCCTGTCTGTTACATATTATTGAAGATTGATTAGCTAAACAAATCACTCAGGTTCAGGAAGAGGTAAAACAAACACAATGCTTTAGGATGACAAAGCCCATTTGAAGCAGGCTCTGGGCAGTGCTTGGTTAATACTTGGAGGAAAACAAAGAGATCTTGCCTTCTTTCCTTTTTTTTTTGAATTTCTGCCATATTCAACAAAATAAACTCCAGCAAATAAAAAGAAAATCACTCTATGAAAACAAGGTGATAGCACTCAAAGTGCAGAGTGGGATAAACTGGCTATGTAGATAGCACAGCTCTATTATTTTCACAAAATATTTTGCCCTTCACTGGTGACCCTTTGCATCTGTTGCATATGGTGCTGAGCCAGGGACATTAGGAGAGTCAATAGGGATAATGTAACAGACTCCAGTTCCCTAATGGGAGAGAAGGCCTTATTTATGCTGGTGTGAGTGTGCATTCTAAAGACTTCTAAAACCATTTGGATTTTCTGTAGCTCTTACATTTCCCTAAAAATTACCAAATCACAATCTTAATCTGTGTAATTAGTCTGTCTTTAGGAAGGTTTATAGCAGTCTTGGTGAAAAGGGTGATCTGTGTGACTAAATGGCTTGATTTATCCCTTATTGGTCTCTGATACTAGCATTCAACTGTGAGGTTGACTTGACAGAAGCTACATTAAAGAAGTTTTCCCTTAATGCAGATGTAGGATTAGGACCTGGATATAAACCCAAAGCACAGAAGGCACCATACTTAGGCAGGGTCAAGGACCAAAACAAATAATGTGATGTCAAGTCTGTCTGCCCCTCTCTTTGTCACATGGATAAAATCTAAGTAAGATGAACCTTGCTGGCAGCCTTGATCAATGGAACTGGAGCACAAATATCACAATCTGTTATCAGTAGATAGAAGTGGTTTGGGGTCAAAGTCAATCTTCAAGGGGAGGTCCTGAGATTTACATACTGATGTTAATTTTTATGTCAGTGACCAGTTGATAGCTATGCCCTTTCCTTCTTCTCAGGGCCTGAATCACAAAGCCCCCAGAGACAGTTCTCTGGTGAAGAATGAACTTGGTGTAAAGACTGGCCACCTGTTACTCTCAAGGCTAAGGAGATAAGATGTAGAAAAAGAAGTAAATGTCTCCTACATAAAAAGACCTCTCCTTACACACAATCCTACTTTCCTCCCCAGCAGTGAGACTCCAGTTAGCCTGCTTTGTCCATTTGTTGAAGCATAATATCAGGGTTATTATTCATTGTCCTGAAAAGTCACTTTTCTTGGTGATGCCTGTGTAGATTAGCTGCTTGGCTATGACTGGAGAGTTTTTGCTACAGAAAAGGGAGGACCAACTTATTAAGCATCTTCATCTGCCTCTTGGTGCACACTACCTCATGATGGATGCATGTGTAAATTCAAACTGCACGTCTTTTATGAGTTGCATGCTGTTTCTCCAGCTTTTTTTTAATACAGCATCCTCCTGCTTGCAATGAAACAAACGTATTGGGTTTTATATGGTTATAAAATCTCACATAAGACAAACTATACAAAAAGCTTTTTATGTAGCTTGAGACTTCTTCACAGTACTTCTTTTCCCTATCACTGCCACACCCCCTACCTCCATGTTCTGTTTCCTTTTTTCTTTCTCTGGTTTTCAACCCTCTTACTCAAAACATTCTGGAGACTTCCAGGATGTTTTTTCCTGTCTGTTTCTTATTTGCCTTTATGAGCTCAATGCCTGGGAATCATTCTTTTTAACTATGAAGGAGCACACTGATGAAAGTTTGTAATGACAACATCTGTCTGTTCTAAACAGATGTTGGGATAATCCCTGGCTACACACTTAGTATGCTGGTCAGTACAAGCCAACATTCAGCCTGATAGTAAGGATCCCCTGGTGTTCTTGGGTCTAAGATACATGCTTGATAATTCAAACTATAAGCTACTCTTGATAGGAAACCTCATTTTTGGACAAACTCTATAAGAACACAATAGCACTAATCCACTCTCTACTGCAAAACTCAGCTTAGTTATGCGTATCATATTATAAATTATGTAGCATATAAAACTACTTCCTAAAGTAATGTATGTAGCTTCTGATTGCCGTGAGGTATGTTTGTTTATGCAATAAGCCCAGATAAACATTCTACTACACTACACGCTATCCTTATTAACCGTAGTCAAATATTCCAAAAAGCTTTTTTGAGTTAAAGTTAATCCATAGTTAATCATGACCTTCAAATGAAAACTTGGCTCTAGTTTTATTTCAAAAGAGAACTCCAACACCAGCCATACTTTGCCAATGCTAGAATGCTTACGACATGATCAACAAGTTATACATACAGCCTTACAGATAAGTCAAGGCTTATGATTTAGAAGGCAGGCTGGGAATATATTATTATGGTGAATGTAATTCAAGATGCCAGGACAATACGAGGCACAGGTCAACTTAACCTTCACACTCAGGAGAAACAACCTTCGGAGGGAAAAGATGCTTGAGCAGAAAATGGTAGGAAGGAGAAACCAGCCACATAAGTATCTGGGGAGGAGGAGAAGAGGCAGAAGAAACAGCAAGCACAAAAGACCGAATATAGGAATGTGCATGGAAATAGGAAGGAAGCCAATCTTGCTGGAGCAGAATCAGCTGGGAGAAAGTGGAAGGAAATGAGGTCAGGAAAGTAGCCAAAGGCGAGATCATGGCCTTATATACCATTAAAAGACATTGAATTTTATTCCAAATGTGGGAAGCATAAAAAAATTGAGAGTGGAGGAATTAAGAGCTCTTTAAAAAATAGGAGTTCAGAAGAGGAAATGCCTAATATTTCTTAAGATGCCAAAGAAGGTAAAATTGTTTTTTGATAATTGAAGTACTTGGCTGAGAAAGGAGAAAAGGTGATTCATATTGAAGCAACACTTGTGTGCAGAGACAACAATGTGCATGCAAGCTGATGAGAGAAAAAAATAATATACTGAGAAATAATTTATCTGGTTGGGGTATGTGAAGAAATGTTATGAGATGAAGTTAACATCAGATCTTCAAGGTCCCTGCATGTCACCCTACGGAATTTGGACTTCAGCCAGTAGGCTAGGGAGCCACTGAAATATTTTAAGCAAGGAAGTGATGCAACATGATCATAGTTTTATTTTGGAATAACAAATCTGTCAGTAGTGTGAAAAATTAATTGAAGTACAGAGGAGTATCTGAGGTCAGGACTACCAGCTGGGTAACTTGAAATAATCCATTTGAGTAAGAAGAGATGAACTAGTAAGTGACAGTGAAGAGAAACACACTGGAGTTATTTAGAAGGTAGAGCCTCACAACTATTTGGATATGAGCTGTAAAACTGAAGATTGTCAAGGATAAGTTCTTGGATCACAGTTTGAGGAGTTTCATCAGCAGTGACATCATTCCCCAAGACAGGATGGAGGATCAAGTTTGAGACTAAATGTAATTTCAGATTTAATGAAAAATACAGTATGTAAGTTAGAGGAGCTACCCAACAGACTAAAGACCTAAACAAAGTAAGAGTATATGGGAGTAAGAGAATGAGTGTAACTGTTAGTTTTGACAAAGGATGAGAGACACCTTATCTATAAAAAAGAAAGAAAATGTAATGATTGATAAGAACTTGAATAAACTGGGATATGGAAGGGAAAAAGTTAAGAGAGCTCATTTTAAGATTACCCTTTTTCTCTCCTACTCTGTGTGTGTGTGTGTGTAATTTAATAAATATGTATTATACATGTGTACACATATATATGCATACACATATGCACACATATTAATTGGGAGAAATGGTTTTGTTGAAGATATATAAGCTGAAGCAGACTTAAAAGGATGGATAGGTTTTACATAGATCAACAATAGTCAAAAATGATGCTGAAATTTCAATGTTGGGTGACAAAAGCATGGCATCATCATTTGAAGAAGATGAGGAAACAATCTCTACATCAGCTTATTCTTAGGGGAGAGAGTGATGACGAATTTCAATTCAGGCACGTTGAATTTAAGATGATGGTAAGAGACCAAAGGGTATATGTCCATTATAAAATTGAAATTATACCATTGGAGCGTAAATGGGTGGTCTGAGCAAAAAAAGATATATTTGAATAAAGGTAGTGTGAAAGCTGTCAATTTACATAGGTTATTGGTAGCCGAAAGATCAAAGTGGTGAATCAAAAACCCTTGGACAATGTTCTCCATAGTTGGCAAGGAGAAAGAACCAAAGAGAGAGATGTGCTCTGTCTACATACTTAAGAGTTACATCCCACCAAAGGTTCTTACACTGACTCTAAATTGGATAACTACTTGAGAAGTAAAAACCTCTCCTAAAAGTGAGATGTCTTACAGTTAAGTAATTCCTAAGCAAGAAATGATGAAGACAGGGTGAAATATGTCTGCTCATGGGAAAGCGGTCAGAATATCATTAGAAAGGACCATGCTGGAAAATGAAAATATGAAATAAAAAAAACGAGAGATTTTGAAGTGGCTGGGTGAAAAAGAAAGACACCCTGGATACATTCTGGAGACTGAGGACACCAACATTGCAAATTGCTGAATTTTGAAAGAAAAAAATTTGAAAGAAAAGAAAAACAAGAAAAATGACATTCTCTGGGAGAAGATGCATTATATAAACGTACATGTCTACTCCCATCATATATAGGGTAAATTGGCAGTGCTAAAATTAATCTTTTGCTCATAGATGTCTCCAATCTGAGTTTAAGTTTACAGATTGTGCATTCCAGAAAAAGACAACTAACCAGTACTCAATGATGCCACAATTCTGGCACCCAGCTTTTCTCCATTCATAGTCCTTACCCCAATGCCTCTAGGTCTCTGCTATGGTCTCTGGCAATACAGATCTGAGTTCTTAGAACACGATTTTTGCCTAGGATAACTGCCCTTGAGGAAGAAGATTCTTCAGTGTGATGATGTGAGGGCAGTGCTGTGGAAATCTCATGTGTCCTATTAATTCTCTGTAATCTTTAAAAGGTTAGAAACATCAGAGCCTTGGAAGTAAGTTAACCCATCTTCTGAGACTCTGAAGAAAGTCCACAGATCTTTTGGAAAGACACACCAGGTTACAGCTGCTTCTAAAACCTCAATGCCACCAAGCCATTTAAAATATCTCTGACTGAAACCATACACAATATAAAACTGTAGAGAACAAAATTCTTTGAACTTTAAATACACAAAGAAAATTAAATTTTTGACTTTATTATTTTTGGTCTTTGACTTTACTTTGCAAGGGGTTGTTATATCTATAGTTTTATTTCTCTTCATGAATTTATTAATGAAGCGAGGTTTAGATTCAAAGTGAGAAAATTCTGGTTTTGATGCTGTACTATTGTGCCCTCTTTGTTTATTTTACTATTGAAGAATCTTAATTGTTGTCACCTAATCTGATTGATGAATTTATGACATGCTCCACTGAACAAAGTGAAAGATCCAAAATAGACATGAGAAATAGGACAGGAGGTGAATTTTCAACTCAGATTAAGGATTGACTTTGAATTGATTATATAACATATAATTCTGACACATTTCATAATTTTATAGGGACAGTCTGAAATGCTCACAGCTGGCTCAAAGATAAAATTCTGAAGAGTTCTGCTTGTCATTGGAAGAACAACCTCATAGGGGTGAGAAGAGAGTAATCCTTATAGAGACCAAACTGCTCCTGTGCAGGAGGTGGCCACATTTTTAGTTGATCAAAGTCTTTAGGGTTAAGCTCAGTGGTCAAACAGAACAAGGGACTTTTATTGAAGAGCCTATCTTATTCACTCTCCTCGTCTTGGTTTCCATAAAATGAAATGTAGTAAACAGAATAATGTCCCCCTGCTGCCAAAGATGCTCATGTATCCAACCTCAGAACAAGTGGTTATGGAATCTTACCTAGCGAAAGGGATTTTTCAGGTGATTCAGGTAAGGATCATGAGATGGGAAGATTGTCCTGGATTATTCAGGTGAGCCCAGTCTGATCACAAGTGTCCTTATAAGTGAAAGGGGGAGGCAGGAAAGCCACTGTCAGAGTCAGAGAGAAAGGTAAGAGCAGAAGTTGTGTGATAACAATTGCTAACTGGGGTCCACAAGGTAAGGAGTGCTGTATCTTCTGGAAGAAGACAAGAAAACAGATTATCTCTTAGAGCCTCTAGAAAGAGTACAACCCTGATGACACCTTGACTTTAGCCCCATGAAATTTATTTGGAACTTCTGACATCCAGAACTGTAACATAATAAATTTATGTTGTTTAAACTTTTAAGTGCATAATAATTTGTTGCAGCAGCAATAAAAAACCAATACAGAAGTTTTTCCCCAACTGTCCATAGCTTCCTTCTACCCTTGCTCATATTTCCTGGGAGGAGAAATGCTTTGCTTGATTCGTATATTTAAAATGTAAAACCAGGGGCGCCTGGGTGGCTCTTGATTTTGGCTTAGGTCATGATCTCACGGTCGTAAAATCAAGCCCTGCATTGGGCTCTGTGGTGGGTACGGAGCCTGCTTAAGATTTTCTCTCTCTCTCCCTCTCCCACTACCTCTCCCCTCCTTCTCTCCTTCTCTAAAAAATTAAATAAAATGTAAAAACATAATTTTTTTTTTAAACTTAGCTCTTCTATTTTTCCTGTTTCAGAATGTGCCTGCACAAGCTCGAGGCTGCAAGTCTTTGGTTCTCCAGGCTGCAAGTCTTACCTGACTACATGGCTGGCCTGCTCTGAGCCTGGGTGGCATGTAGCTATTTTGGTAGGTCTGATTTTTGGAACTCAGTGGGTAGGACCATTTAGCTCTCATAATTAGTCTTCATCAATGATTAAGATAATATTTTGATTTTAACTTGCCATTTCTTTCAAATTTTCTAATTTTTAAAGTCTGGGTGGGTAAATAAACAATGATTTCTTGGGTTCTTGATGACTCCAATAAGTACAAAAAAGTAGGTGGCAAAACATTTAAAACATTGTCACTTAAAAAGTAAAGAAAGGACAGAGTATTGGATTTGGCAATGAGAAGGTTACCATTATATAATAAAAGAATATCTTCAGCCCAAAATATAGCAATATGATTAATTAAGAAATTCTAGGAGTGTTATATTAACACCAGACAGAAGATATGGGTGTCCCCTTACATTGCTGTCACATAGCCTTATTCTTGAGGTGTTAACCAATTCTTAGTCCATATAAATAATTTAGAGGTATAGAAATTGCAATATATGAAGTAAAGTTATCCCAATTTGTAAATAATATGATTATATACATAAAATTCCAATCAAAAATAAGTGATTAAAAAATAATTATGATAGTTTGAAGATTCTTAGATTGTGTGTTTGCAATTATATCTTGTGTAACACACACATTGTTGCTTTGTTTCAACTGTTAAACAATTTATTTTGTTTTTCTTTCCCAATTGCATTGCCTAGGAACTCAGTTTTATAGTAATGATCAGAAAAGACATTTTTTTGGTCTTATTATTTCTGACTTTAAAAGCCATTAAGTGTGATCTTTGTAATATTCTTTTTGGTGATCCCTTTCAGCGGGTGAAGGAAATTTACTTCTGTATGCAACTGTTTAATAAGTTGCATACATTTCTGGATATGATTTACTAGCAGTTTATGTAGGATTCTTGAAACTATATTTATAAATGTTGTTGGTCTTTCTATATATTTCCATTACTGTCCTTACCTGGTTTGATATCTGTAAGTCAGACTAACATGTAAAGAGTTTTCCCTTTTGACTAGTCTATGAAATGTTTTATTTAAAAAGAAGAGCCGTATGCCCATTCCCCAGTTAACCCATCCTTCCACCCACCTCCCCTCTAGCAACCCTATTTATTTCCCATAATTAAGAGTCTTTTATGGTTTGCCTCCCTCTCTTTTTTGTCTTATTTTATTTTTCCTTACTCTCTCCTATGTTCATCTGTTTTGTTTCTTAAATTTCACATATGAGTGAAATCATATGGTGTTTGTCTTTCTCTGACTTATTTCACTTAGCATAATACCCTCTAGTTCCATCCATGTCATTGCAAATGGCAAGATTTCATTCTTTTGATGGCTGAGTAATATTCAACTGTCTATATATTGTATATAATACCATTTCTTCTTTATCCATTCATCTCTTGATGAGCATCTGGGCTCTTTCCATAGTTTGGCTTGTGGACATTGCTACTATAAACATTGGGTGCATGAGCCCCTTCAAATCAATCTGTTTGTACCCTTTGGATAAATACCCAGTAGTGCAATTGCTGGGTCATAGAGTAGCTCTGTTTTTAACCTTTTGAGGAACCAGAGTGACTGTTCCAGTTTGCCTTCCCACCAACATGTAAGAAGTTTCCCTTTTGTCCGCATCCTTCCAACATCTGTTGTTTCCTGAGTTGTTAATTTTAGCTATTTTGACTGGCACCTCATTGTGGTTTCCTTGATGCTGAGTGGGGTGCACTTGAAGTAATGCAACTGATGAATCACTAAATTCTACTTTTCAAACTAATAATACAGTATATGTTAATTAAATTCAATTTAAATATTTTTTAAAGGAAGATAATCTTTTATTTAAATTTCTAATAAGGGGGCACGTGGGAGGCCCAGTCAGTTTAACGGCTGTCTTCAGCTCAGGTCATGATCCCAGGGTCCTGGAATCGAGCCCTGCATTGGGCTTCCTGCTCAGCGGGGAGCCTGCTTCTCCTTCTCCCTCCGCCTGCTGCTCTGCCTACTTCTGCTCTCTATCTCTGTCAAATAAATAAATACAATCTTTAAAATAAATAAATAAATAAATAAATTTTTAATAAGAATAACATATAACAATATCTGAACCCAGTAATTTGGATAGGTAACATTTATTTTTATTAGAAGTAAATTTTATTGTTTTGTCCTCAGCATTTTTCTTTTATCTTTTATGTATTTTTATTTATTTTATTTTTATTTATTTCACTTTATTTTTTCTGTGTTCCAAAATTCATTGTTTATGCACTACGCCCAGTGCTCTATGCAACATATGCCCTCCTTAATACCCATCATTAGGCTCACCCTTCTCCCCAACCCTCCCCTCCAAAACCCTCAGCTTGTTTCTCAGAGTGCAGTCTCTCATAGTTCATCTCCCTCTCTGATTTCCCTCAGTTCACTTTTCCTTTGCTTCTCCTAATGTCCTCCATGTTATTCCTTATGCTCCACATATGATAATTGATTTCTCTGCTTGACTTCTTTCACTCAGCAATATTTTTTCAAAGATTCTATTTATTTATTTGAGAGAGAGTGAGAGAAAGCAAAAGCAGTGGGAGGTGGAGGGGCAGAAAGAGAGGGAGAAGCAGACTCCCCAGTGAGCAGAGAGGTTGAGAATCATGACCTGAGCTGAAGGCATACTCTTAACTGACTGAGTCACCCCGGTGCTCCTGTCCTCAATACTTTTAAGTTGTTCATCCACATTTTCATTTCTTTATCTTTCTGATTTGGATTTTAAATAAATTCTTCAATACTTTCATTTCAATCACATTTCATTTGAATAAATTTCTCTTTAACAGTTTCAAACTAGAATTGATGCAGTATAATGAGATTTTTAAAATTTCAATGATGACATTTGCATTTTAATATTTTGTTTGTACCCATTGACAATTCATTTATGGTAGTTTTGTTACATTATTTTTTTTTCTTTAGAGATATGTTTCTTTCTTTGGGGATTTTTTTTGGGGGGGATTTTTTTAATAATTTGATTTTACAGATAATGTGCAATTTTTTCAGAGTTTTTATTTAAATTTCCATTAGTTAACGTACAGTGTAATATTAGTTTCAATAGTACAATAAAGTGATTTAATACTTCCATGCAACACCCAGTGCTCATTACAGGTTCACTCCTTGATCTCTATCACCACTTTTCCTCTGGTAACCATCAGTTTGTTCTCCATGGTTAAGAGTCTGTTTCTTGGTTTACCTCTCTCTCTCTCTCTTTTCTCCCTTTGTTTTTCATCTTTTCTCCCATTTGTTTTGTTACTTAATTTCCACATAAGAATGAAATTGTATAGTATTTCCTCTGACTGACTTATTTCACTTAGCATAGTACTCTGTATCTCCGTCCATGTTGTTGCAGATGGAAAGATTTCATTCTTTTTTTGTTTTGTTTTGTTTTAAGATTTTATTTATTTATTTATTTGTGTGTGTGTGAGAGAGAGTACAGGCAGAGTGAGTTGCAGGCAGAGGGAGAAGCAGACACCCTGCTGAGCAAGGATCCTGTGGGACCTGATCCCAGGACCCCAGGATCATGATCAGAGCTGGAGGCAGACATTTAACTGACTGAGTCACCCTGGCGCCACCAATTTCAAGCAGCGTGACTTGGTATAGTTCTCCAACACAAACTGAAGTCCATATTTCTGCCATTTAGCATTCTCCTATACTCTGAGGCTAGCAAGCTTAAAGTTTCAGTCCTTCTTTATCACTACAGACCTCTGTTGTGGGGCTATTGATTTTTTGAGTATGGCTATGTATTTTTCATAATATGTAAATGTAAATAAAAAGGCAGCAAAAAATGTAACTGTTTTGAATGGATAAAGATTTGCAAAATGAAAACTATCTTTTTATTTTGACTTTGGTGCAAATATTGTTGCCAAAAAATAGAAATTTACCTTTTATAGTCAATTCAAATTATTTTTTGCCTTTTATTTTAATTTGAATGATTATTTTTGCCATAATTGTTATATTTTATGTTCCAAAATTACAGTCCTTTTTAATAGAAAAATCACTGTTGTAGTTGAATACTTTACATTTAAGTTTTTCATACTACTACTTTTTATTTTGACAATAAAGTGTAGGTTAGGGATAAACTATTCCAAGGATTCAAGCCGTTTTTCAGAATCATTCATTGTCGGTTTCACATTTATCATATATTAAGTTAGTGCATGTATTTGTCTCCTCCTGATATTTTTAATATATTAGAATTTAATAATTAATAACTTATTGCTTACCCATGCAGTTGGAAAAGTCATTATTTGACTAGAATATTTTGTCTTCAGTATAGTTCTACCTGGCTAAAACTAGGATATAGGAAAGTCATTGTCCTTTCTAATATCCTATAATTATTCATATCATAAATATGCTTATTAATTCCAATAATTTCTAACTTTATTTCCTTTTATTTTGGAGGTTTAAAACCATAATTTCTACAAATAATGTCATTTTGCTTAAGTATTCAGAATTTATAACAAACAATATGTTTGAGCTGAATTACATTGGAAACACTCCTAGCATAATGTTTAACATTGTGGTGTATATGGGTAAGATCATAACAAAATATCCCTCTATTGATTAAGATATGAGTACTTCTACTAATTTGCATTTAGACATAATGTTTGTTTTAATTTGGGATACACTATTGCATAATACGCCTACATTTTATTTTAAATGGATTTTTTAGTTTTAAAAATTAGAAGTGAATTTAAAATTTTACTAGCCAATTTTTAGGCTAATACATGGGCGTGAAATCTGTAATAATGCAGTCTGTGTTCTAGTGTTAATCTTGCCACATACAGGCTGCGTTTTTCCAAGTAATTCAATTCCATTAAACCAAACCTTGGATTTTCATTCAAAAACTATACTCGATAATGCTCTTATTACATTCTTGTTTTTAATTTGAAGTATAGGTGACATATAATATTACATTAGTTTCAGATGCACAATTATACACATTATAAAATAAATGCTCACTATGGTAAATGTAGTTACCAACTGTCACCACCCAAATCTAACATCTTACTACTTATTTTTTTGTTTGTCCCAAATTTGATCTCTCTCTCTCTCCTTTTTTGAGGAATATTTTTATTTTTCCAGTTCCCACTATTCAATTCACTGGAGATTTTGTATATAAAACATATGATTATGTTATATATCATACATTTATATAATATATGTATATATACAGGGATACACATTAATATATATATGGACTGATTTATGGACTCAAGTTGTCATATATTCTAATTCTATGTGTATAACCCCAAAATACTTATTGTTGTTTTAAGTAGTCAATGTCCATATGTATTTATGAACATTTATAGGCATTTTATTCATTTTTATTTGTTCTTGGGATAATTATTTCCTGTTTGACTATCAGTATTTCCTATATTAGGTGATGATGACAGCCAATTCTTTTGGTTTTCCTTTGTCAGAAAATACCTTAATTCAATTTATTTATTTTATTTTATTTATTTTTTTTTTTCCTTAATTCAATTTAAACATCAATATCTGAATATTGAATTTTAGGTGTGCAGGTATTCCCCTCCCCCTGGCTTCTTTTATGATTTTGACTTTAGTTTTCAACAATTTCACTATGATATGCTTATGTATGCATGTGTGCATGTGTGCGTGTGTGTGTATGGTGTATGTGGTATTTGCTTTTTTGCATTGGTCCTATTTGAGTTTTGTAATTTTTTTTCCATTGATGGGTGATATCTTTTGTAAGATTCTTGTCTTCAAATATTGCTTCTACTTAAACCTCTTCATCCTGTCCTTCTGACACTCTTTTTTTAAAAATATTTCATTTATTCATTTGAGAAAGAGAGCAAGCAAGAGAGCACAAGTGGCAGAGGGTGAGGAAGAAGCAGGCTCCCCACTGAGCAGAGAGTCCAATGTGGGACTCAAACCCAGGACCCTGTGATCACGACCTGAGCCGAAGGCAGATGGTTAACAGGCTGACCCTCCCAGGCACCCCATAATATTCTAATTACATATATGCTTATTACAATTTTTCAGTATACCATATTTGTCTCTAATATTTCCTCTGTTTTCCATCCATTGTCTTTCATATTTCTTTCTGTTTGCATATTTTCTTTTGATTGGTCTTCCAGCTCACTGACTCTTTCTTCAACTATCTTTATCTTCTCAAACATCTGCTGAATTCTTAATTTCAATTATTCTATTTTCAGTTCTATATTGTTTATTTTATTTTTAATTTTATTCTTATATTGTACTTTTATTTTGCCTGACATAGTTCTCTATTTTGTCATGTATTTTCTTAAAACTAGTATTCATAGGTATTTTTAAGCCTGTGTCTAATAACTTCCATTTGTGCATCTCCCACAGATTTATTTCCACTTCTCATTATATTATCTTCAATTTTCAGCGAATTATTG
>JAQQSY010000471.1:0-15922 GCA_028646535.1 Procyon lotor | reverse complement strand
ATCGAGCCCCGCATCGGGCTCCCTGCTCCGCGGGAAGCCTGCTTCTCCCGCTACCATTCCCTCTGCTTGTGCTCCCTCTCTCGCTGTGTTTCTCTCTGTCAAATAAATAAAATCTTTAAAAAAAAAAAAAAAAAAAGACTAGTTAGAATGATCTGCGTCCAGTTCCCAATTAGCAAGACTTAATTCTGCTTACTCAGTTACAGCTTGCACACTCGTCTGTGGGGAGGGATGGTTTGTGAAATTCTGTTTTCGATGAACTGACACATCCAGGTAGCTGATGAAGGGCTACAGCAACTCCTTTTTTTTTTTTTTTAATACTTTATTTTTATTTTTAAAGATTTTATTTTTATGTCAGAGAGAGAGAGAGCACAAGCAGGCAGAGAGGCAGAGGCAGAGAGAGAAGCAGGCTCCCCGCTGAGCAAGGAGCCCAGTGCGGGACTCGATCCCAGGACCCTGGGATCATGACCTGAGCCAAAGGCAGACGCTTAACCGGCTGAGCCACCCAGGCGTCCCTGCAGCAACTCCTTTTTAAGGGGATTTCTGGGGTGAGATTTCAGTTCTTGAAAGTTAAATTCATTAGGAACACAAAATATACAGTTTTGTTAATTTCATCAACTGTGCAGATGGAACTATTTGAATTCAATAGGCCCTGCTCCGTAAAAAAGAAAACTCCCAGAATCAGGGAATAAAAGATTGAAGGACTGAAGCTAATGTAATATTGTGTAGGAACTATACTCAAAAAAAAAAAAAAAAATTAAAGGATGAGTACCTACAATGCATAAATCAAAAATGCTTTCAGATCCAATTTTGCCCACTTCCTGTACATACTTTCAGCCATCAAAGATTTTACTAACTAGCTTCCTAAAGATTTTTCTAAGCCTCTGAATTGCTGCTCTTTTCCCTTCTTCATGTCACCCTGATGCTAAGTTTTATATGGTGGGCTGTATATTTCATACCCAAGCCCAAGCGTATTTCAGATCTGTCTTAAAGCTTCTGTGTATCTCAGCTGTTTCCAAACTAAAAATTCCTAAACTCTTCCCTGCAATGAGTCTTATGTCAACATGAGTTTGTTTTAGGAGTGATGATTGAAATCATCACATCTTTTTAAATTTTGTGATAATTTGTAGCCTTGTCTGAACTAACCCGTACTTCTTCACAGGTGGATTCATGAGATCAGGGCCATCCTAGCCGTTGCAGTGGCTGCATCCACATGATGCGTCCAGCGTGTGTGCAGGGAGCAAGGAGCCTGGCTGGGGCAGAGGGGTGGGGGGGGGGCGGGCAGGGTCCAGCATTCACTCTGCTCCCTGAGTGGCCGTAGGAAGCCTCCTCAGTCCAGAGAAAAAGATGTGCTTTCCCAGGTCCTTGGAAGCATGTCATACCCCAGTGGAGGTTCTACTGAAAGCTCATCATTTTCTCCCATTAATGTTACAATGATTTTTGTAATTAGTTGGCAGATGCTTATAGCTCCTGAATATGTCATTTTTAAAGTTGTGTTCATTTAAGTGATCTCTATCCCCAATGTCGGGGTTCAGACTCATGACCCTGAGATCAAGAGTCACAGATTCCAACTGAGCCTGCCAGGTGCTCCCTGAATGTCTCATTTTTATCTATATTTGAGAACAAATAAAGTGGGAATGCCTTTCTTTTTTTTTTTTTTTTAAAGATTTTATTTATTTGATAGAGAGAAACACAGTGAGAGAGGGAACACAAGCAGAGGGAATGGTAGTGGGAGAAGCAGGCTTCCTGCCACGCAGAGAGCCCAATGCGGGGCTCGATCCCAGGACCCTGGGATCTGACCTGGGCCGAAGGCAGATGCTTAACGACTGAGCCACCCAGGCGCCCCCGGGAATGCCTTTCTTAAGGAAAGTCAATGAGACTATTCCCATTTACTAGTAAATGCCATCAAAATGCTATTTAAATGTTTTAATATTAATGTTGAAGTATTTTTGCAATACTGTTAAGTTACAATGAATGTTTTTAACACCATATTTTCTTCCCAACAGCGTATTATGAAAGGTATCACTCCAGAGACAGCGACGGAAATTCCCTATGGGGACATCCATTTGAACGCCATATAACATGCTTCGGTGAGAGGAAAATAGCTTCCTAACGACCTCTTCCTCTGGTTCCGACAAGTCATGCCTTGCCTTCTCCCCTCTCAGTGAATGAGTTTCCAGCCACGCCTGATAATGGAAGGGCCTTCTTCATGGAGAGCCTATCCCAAAAGACTATGGTGCCCAGACTCTTATGGCCTCCAAGTTCTTGTTACTGGGAAATCTCCTGGACATGTCACCACGTTAGCTCTATGACACAGCTAAACTGGACTATTTTGGATACGTGTGTATGGAGGTGATGAGAGCCACCATCTAATCAGTTAGGATTAGGTTTAGAATCAAGTTTGTACAAGTCTCCTGCATCATTTCTTGTTATGATCATTGGTATCTGACATCCATTTGCTTCTAACGGTTTCACTGTTGATGAATGCATAAACCACGTAGGAGAAAAACAGGGATGCTGTTTTGCTAGCCATATATTTTCTGAGTAGCATAGAATTCTATAGCTGGAATCTTCTAGAACCCTGTAACCCGTGTGCCTTTGTGGAGTCAGGAGAGGAAGATGTAGAAACTAAATGGAAAAATAATGTATTCATGTGAGCATGTGTGTCTGTGTATACTTTGGTCTCAGTGTATCCTTATCTCTATCCCAATACTTTGGGCCCATTACAAACTAAATGAATTTCCTCTAATTTTTCTTACATTAACAATTCCACCTACTCCAATGTGTATGTATGTTACTCTAAGGGTATCGTTGCCACCTTCGCCTTTTCCAATGACACCACTTTTGCGCACACCTTCCTTTATGGGCCCGTGTTTAGCGTTTGCTGCACTTCACTGCCATCTTCCTGTCTCTGCCAGCTAAACATTCAAGATAATGTTCCACAGGCAAATCTGGCCTATTTCATTAGTGACTGTGGCTTGGCCGTAAACCGCTTTGAAGATGGATACTGACAAATGCTTCCTTGGTGTTTAGCTGACGATCTGGTTTAAGCCGTTTCAAATGACCTGGTTTGACCACTCAGGTTACTTTGATTTGTGAAGAGAAGATTAAATCCAGTTCTTGCTTGTAGGGTTTATAGGTCTGGTACCTGACCTTAACCAAGGTCACCCTCAATCCAGACGTAATTGGAGACTCTGGGTTAGCCTTAAATGGAATTCCCCCAACCCTTCCTGGTTGACTACCAGGATGTGAGCCCTCCGGATGATATTCAAGATTGAGGCTAAACCAAGTAAGGCTCACTGGGAAAGGGTCAGTTAAGTGAATAACCTTGCATTCCACATAAAAACTTGAATACAGATCAAGTAAATTTGACCCTAGGTGGCTTACGTTTTCAGATGCATAAGTAAAGAAGTAAATTTACCTTGTAATGTAAGATTTCCTCACCAAAATCTTAAAGGGAATAAAACCTAGTCAATGATAAAAGGACTCAATCATCTTGCCGCACATCATTTCAGTCCTCTATATATATAGCCTTTAATTCTAACAACCTTATAGAAAGAAGACCCATCTAGCAGAGGCTTGGTTTTATCCAATTATAGATCTCCCTCTCTTGGCTTCTTTCCCTCACAATCTCTGCCCCAGCCATCTTCTTGTATTGCCTCTACATCCTTCTATTTCTGATTCTTTGCTTCTCCCAGCAGGATATTTTCCTTATAGAAGTGAGCTGCTGAGAAGTTTCCCAAAATATTAGAGGAAAAGAGTAGAGGGATTAAAAAATGTCCCTCACTGACCTACCTTCATTATCTTCGCTCTTTCATTTCCTTCATGCTCCTTCTTTCCATTCTCTTCGCTTTCTGGCATGCTGAAAGGAGAGGGGTTGTGTAAGTGGCAGTGTAATTCAGTGGTAAATAGCTTTGCAAATTTTAAGAACTACTTTATAAAGATACTCAGATATGGGTTCTTTCTATCCCCCACATACGTATGCATGCTCCATAGACATCGTTTTCACAAAGCACTTTTTCCAAACAGAATTAGAGTTTTGCCAAACCAGATGTTGAGGGAATTATATAGGTGTTTTGAAAAGTTTTCAGACTTCACTGGACTTAAAAAAAAAAAAAACAAAATCTCTGTTCTGCACAGTTTGCATTTACTTGATCCCTATTTATCAGTACTACTAGGGATTTTTTTTTTTTTTAAGGAAAACTTAGAAGTAGGTAGATGGACTTTAAAACAATCTTTTAAAGATCTTTTTCATCTAATGTAGTATTTACATAAAAGTAAAAAATAAAAATGGAATTGAATTGTAAAGTTATTTCACTACTGAAGTTAATTTTTTTCCCTGTGATTTTATTAGTAAGAAATACCCAGGAAATAGGTAAGACACAAGATAAAGGCATGGAGGGCAATTCAACTGATTGATTAGGGTTATTTCCTATATGGATAAGCAATGAAGCCAAAGAATTCCTCTCCCTTACAACCTATTTAAAATTTATTCCATGTGTTATTTAGAATGCATATGATTTGTAGTCTAAATTCATTGCCCTGGCTGTCCCATCTGGAGACGAAGACCCTGACAAGCACAAAGTCAACACAATAGCTCCCAAATCAATTAGTGAAAATCAAATCAAATGAAATCTCACAATAAGGCAAAAAAAAAAAAAAAGTTATTTGGTGAGATGAGTCATGCTCTCCCCATTCTCTTTTTACTAAGCTTATTAATTTGGGGACACCAATCTCAAAATTTAAGCTTAAATATGAATTTCCATTTAACCTATCCATGCCACCCCCAAGCCTGAAAAGGGAGATTACTCTCCTAGAATTAGAACTGTATTCTCTCTGATAAGTAGGAAGGAGTGACCTGATATGTTCTACCTGTTGTATAATTGATTTGGGGTTCACCATCAAAGAGAGGCTTAAAACTATGGAATGCAATGGCTTAACTGTGGTGTTCTTATCCCATATCTTAGTGCTTAGCTACATAGTACAATCCAAGCCTGGTTCCCTTCTTAGCACATCTCTACTCATAAATCAACAACTGGTGCTTGAGATACCAGAATTGTTTGGAATGATGGTGGTCATTAAACACAGCAGAATCAGAGGACATTTTTCACCATCCCTTTCCCCTTTCTCCATTCCTTTTTTTTTTTTTTTTTTTGGTCGGGGGGTTATTGGGGAAAAGCAGTAGGTTCCACAGAGAGAGTATGTTACAACCTGTCATCCCATAAGTAATTAAGTAATGTAATAAAAGCAAAATAGTCCTATGCTCATTGGGAAGAGTTATATACTTTTTATCTATCTATCTATCTATCTATCTATCTATTTGCTTATTTTTAAATATTTTGTTTATTTATTTGACAGAGATCATAAGTATGCACAGCTGTGCCAGGCAGAGGGAGAGGGGGAAGGAGGCTCCCTGCTGAGCAGAGAGCCCAATGCGGGGCTCGATCCCAGGACCCTGAGATCATGACCTGAGCCGAAGGTGGAGGCTTTAACCCACTGAGCCACCCAGGTGCCCCAAGAGTTACATACTTTAAAGTCAACATGGAAGGGGATGGAGCAAGATGGCAGAGGAGTAGGAGACCTGAATATCATTGGGTTCCAGGAGTTCAGCTAGATAGTTATCAAACCATTCTGAACACCTACAAGCTCAACAGGAGATTGAAGAGAAGAGCAGCAATTCTAGGAACAGAAAAGCGACCACTTTCTGAAAGGTAGGATGTCTGAGGTGATATATAGGAAGATAAGACAGTGGGGGAGGGGCTGGCTCCCAGCTAGCAGTAGAGCAATGGAGCACAAAATAGGAAATTTCAGAAGTCTGCTCCACTGAGGGACACAGCTCCAGAGGCTAAGCGGGGGTGGGGGTGGGGGGGTGGAGCCCTCATGGGGACAGCGTGGTCTCTGGACCTGCAGGGTCACAAAAAGACCAGGGGTGTCTGAGTGTGGCAGAGCTCCCAGGTATCAGAGCGGGGAAGCCAACTGCAGAGACAGAGCTGAGCAGTGGGCTTTCAGCTCGGGGTAACCTTAAACCGTGATCTGAGGCACAGTCGGGCCACTGCTCTTCCAGCAGGGACCCACAAGCGGCAGATATGGGGAGACTTACCTTCCTCCCCTGGGCAGAGTGGTGTGGGAGCATGCTGCAGGAATTGGCTGGGTTTGGAGACTCCAAACGGGGCTGTGCGCCAGAGAGAGAAACGCTTGGTCACAGGCTGCCTGAGTATGGTGTGTGGCCGGAGACCAGGGAGACAGGAGGGATTGACTGCTTTTCTCTGAGGGTGCACTGAGGACTGGGGCCCTGAGCTCTCGGCTCCTCCGGGCAGGAGACTTGGAGGCCGCCATTTTCATTCTCATCCTCCAAAGCTGTACGGAAAGCGTTCAGGGAATGAAAGCTCCCGAGAGTGAACCCTGTGCAAATTACTTAGGCTGGCCCCTGGCAAAGGCGGTACAATTCCACCTCAGGCAAAGACACTTGAGAATCCCAGCAACAGGATCTCTGCCAGAAGATCAGCAAGAATATTCAGCCAAGACCAAGTTCACCAATCAATAAGAACTGCAGAACTCCAGAGCTAGGAGAAAGCAACACTTAGAATTCATTGCTCTTTATGCGGCACCTGGGTGGCTCAGTCGTTGGGCGTCTGCCTTCGGCCCAGGTCAGATCCCAGGGGCCTGGGATCGAGCCCCGCATCGGGCTCTCTGCTCTGCAGGAAGCCTGCTTCTCCCGCTACCATTCCCTCTGCTTGTGTTCCCTCTCTCGCTGTGTTTCTCTGTCAAATAAATAAAATCTTTAAAAAAAAAAAAATTGTTAAAAGAATTCATTGCTCTTTTCCCATGATTCTTTAATCTTTCAAAGTTAAGTTTTTTTAATTTTATTTTTTTCTTATTCTATTTTTTTATTTTTCCTCTTTCCTATTTTAATGTTTTAAAACTATTTTATCAATATCTTTCTAAAAATCTTTTTCAATTTTCATTGTTATAGTCATATTCTTTTTTTTTTAATATTTTATTTATTTGACAGAAAGAGATCACAAGTAGGCAGAGGTAGGTAGGCAGAGAGAGAAGATGAAGCAAGGCTCCCTGCTGAGCAGAAAGCCCGATGCGGGGCTCGATCCCGGGACCCTGAGATCATGACCTGAGCCAAAGGCAGAGGCTTTAACCAACTGAGCCACCCAGGCACCCCTGTTATAGTCATATTCTAACCCTTCATTGTATTTAAACTAATTTTTTGTTTACATATAGGTTTTTCTTTCTTTAGAATTTTGGGATACAGTTTCTTCTAACAGATCAAAACATACCCTAAATCTAGCGCATAGCTTTGTGCTAGTCTCCAGCCTGATCACATTCTTTTCTTTTTTTTTCTTTTTTCAACCAACTTCTTATCAATTTCTTTTAGAAAATCTTTTCAAATTTTCATCATTACCATCATATCCCATTCCTTCATCATGTTTACCCTTATTTTTGTATAAATATAAGTTTTTCTTTCTTTGTAATTTTGGGAGGCAGTTTCTTCTAACAGACCCAAATACACCCAAAATCAACTGTGTGGCCCTGTTCTAGTCACCAGTCATTCATACACACACACACACACACACACACACACACACACACACACTTTTTTTACCCCCTTCTTCTTTCTTATCCCCCCCAGTTTTGGGTCTCTTCCAATTTGGTTAGTGTATATTTTTCTAGGGTCATTGCTACCCTCTTAGTATTTTTGTTCTCTCATTCATCTATTCTTATCTGGATAAAATGATAAGGTGGAAAAACTCACCTCAAAAAAATGAACAAGAGGCAGTACCAATGGGTAGGGACCTAATCAATATGGACATTAGTAATATGTCAAAACTAAGTTCAGAATGACAATTATCAAGATGCTAGCTGGGCTCAAAAAAAGCATGGAAGATACTAGAGCATCCCTTTCTGGAGAAATAAAAGAACTAAAATCTAATCAAGTTGAAATTAAAAAAGCTATTAATGAGGTGCAATAAAAAAATTGAGGCTCTCACTCCTAGGATAAATGAGGCAGAAGAGAGAAATAGTGAAAAAGAAGACTAAATGATGGTGAATAAAGAAGCTGAGAAAAAGAGAGATAAGCAACTACTGGACCACAAGGGGAGAATTCAAGAGATAAGTGATATCATAAGACAAAACAGTATTAGAATAATTTGGATCCCAGAAGAAGAAAGGGGGGGGGGGCAAAAGGTATATTGGAGCAAATTATAGCAGAGAATTTCCCTAATTTGGCAAAGGGAACAAGCATCAAAATCCAGGAGGCACAGAGAACCCCCTCAAAATCAATAAAAGTAGGCCCACACCCCATCATCTAATAGTAAAACTTACAAATCTCAGTGACAAAGAGAACACCCTGAAAGCAGATTGGGACAAGAGGTCTGTCACATATAACAATTAGACCAGCAGCAGATCTATCCATAGAGACCTGGCAGTCCAGAAAGGACTGGCGTGATATATTCAGACCACTAAATGAGAAAAATATGCAGCAAAGCTGTCATTGAAGATAGAAGGAGAGATTAAAAGCTTCCAGGGCAAACAAACCCTAAAAGAATTTGCAAGCACCAAACCAGCCTTATAATAGGAAATATTGAAAGGGGTCCTCTAAGCAAAGAGAGAGCCTAAAAGTAACAGACCAGAAAGGAACAGAGACAATATACAGTAACAATCATCTTACAGGCAATACAATGGCACTAGTTCATATCTTTTAATAGTTACCCTGAATGTAAATGGGCTAAACGCCCCAATCAAAAGACACAGGATATCAGAATGGATAAAAAAACAAGACCCTGGGGCACCTGGGTGGCTCAGTCATTAAGTGTCTGCCTTTGGCTCAGGTCATGATCCCAGGGTCCTGGGATCGAGCCCCGCATTGGGCTCCTTGCTCGGCAGGAAGCCTGCTTCTCCCGCTACCACTCCTTCTGCTTGTGTTCCCCCTCTTGCTGTGTTTCTTTCTGTCAAATAAATAAAAAATCTTTAAAAAAACAAACAAACAAAAAAAAAAACAAGACCCACTGATATGCTGCCTGCAAGAAACTCATTATAGACCCAAAGACACCACCAGATTTAAAGTGAGGGAGTTATAAAACAATTTACTGTGCTAACGAACATCAAAAGAAAGCTGGGGTGGCAATCCTTATACCAGATAAATTAGATTTTAAGCCAAAGACTATAATAAGAGATGAGGAAAGACACTATATCATACTTAAAGGTTCTGTCCAACAAGAAGATCTAATAAGGTGTAGGGTCCTCTAACCCTACACCTAAAGGAGCTGGAGAAAGAACAGCAAAGAAAGCCTAAACCCAGCAGGAGAAGAGAAATAATAAAGATCAGAGCAGAACTCAATGAAATAGAAACCAAACAAACAGTAGAACAAATCAATGAAACTAGGAGCTGGTTCTTTGAAAGAATTAGTAAGATTGATAACCCCCTGGCCAGACTTATCAAAAAGAAAAGAGAAAGGACCCAAATTAATAAAATCATGAATGAAAGAGAAGAGATCACAACCAACACCAAAGAAATACAAACAATTATAAGAAGATACTATGAGCAACTATACACCAGCAAATTTGACAATCTGGAAGAAATGGATGCATTCCTAGAGACATATAAACTACCTAAATTGAACCAGGAAGAAAGGGAAAACCTGAATAGACCCATAACCACTAAGGAGATTAAAGCAGTCATCAAAAATCTCCCAACAAACAAGATGTCAGGGTTGGATGGCTTCCTTCCCAGAGGAATTCTACCCAATATTTATGTATGTATACATACATAAGATGTAAGATACATACATGTATCTATGTATCTATGTATCTATGTATCTATGTATCTATCTATCTATCATCTATCTATTTAAAGGTTTTATTTATTTATTTGACATAGAGGAGAGATATCACAAGTAGGCAGAGAGGCAGGCAGAGAGAGAAAGAGGGGAAAGCAGGTTTCTCACTGGTCAGAGAGCCTGATGCGGGGCTTGATCCCAGGACCCTGAGATCATGACCTGAGCCAAAGGTAGAGGCTTTAACACACTGAGCCATCCAGGCGCCCCTCTACCAAATATTTAAAGAAGAATTAACACCTATTCTCCTGAAATTGTTCCCAAAAAAAGAAATAGAAATGGAAGGAAAACTTCTAAGCTCAGTTTATGAGGTCGGCATTCCCTTGATCCCAAAACCAGACAAAGACCCCATCAAAAAGGAGAATTACAGACCAATATCCTTGATGAACATGGGTACAAAAATTCTCACCAAAATACTAGCCAATAGGATCCAACAGTACACTAAAAGGATTATTCACCATGACCAGGTGGGATTTATTCCTAGGCTGCAAGGTTGGTTCAACATCCGCAAATCAACATGATACAATACATTAATAAAAGCAAGAACAAGAACCATATGATACTCTCAATAGATGCTGAAAGAGCATTTGACAAAGTACAGCATCCTTTCTTGATAAAGTCAGCATGGAACTCACACATCATTTAAAACACAAGATGAGGGACACCTGGGTGGCTCAGTAGGTTAAGCCACTGCCTTTGGCTCAGGTCATGATCCCTGGGATTGAGTCCCACATCAGGCTCTTTCCTTGGTGGGAGACTTCTTCTCTCTCTGCCTCTGCCTGCCACTTTGCCTGCTTGTGCTCTCTCTCTCTCTCTGACAAATTAATAAAATCTTTTTTTTAAAAATGCTCTTTAAAAAAATAATAAAATAAAACACAAGGTGAATTACACAAAAGGCTTTTCACTAGGAAGTTGAGCTTATAAAGTGCTTATCTGAGAAGGATGTTAGAGAAATTTATAAATCCAAAGATGGGGAAAGAAATGTTACAGAAGAGATTATCCCTAAACTGTAGAAGACTGTTCTGGTCCACTTGAAACATTCTGGAATTTGAAAAATTTTTTCAGTATCAGAGATAAGTATTTTATCTTATTAAAATTTGGTATGATTAGCTCCATGGATGAAATATTTCAAATCTCTAAATTTTTTTTCTTACTTTCCCTTCATTGCTTAACTCTCTCTAAATTTTAATGCTAGAACAATATTTTAAAGTTCAGATAATTACATTATAGGCAGAACAAACATGGTGATCTAGCTAATTACTCTTCCTAGGATCGGAAATTTCTAAATGAAGGTGAAGTTATTTCCTCTGCTAGAATGAAATAATACTCCTCTCAATTGGTTTAGTGGGTATTTACCTCCATGGAAAAGATAAACACTTTAGGATAGAATCTTAAATATGTACGTCCTTTTGTTTCATATAATTGGGATCTATTTTGTATTGTTTCTAAATTGGGTGTTTCAAAACAACTCACTTTTCCAAGAGAAGGGTTTTTTTTGTTGTTGTTGTTTTTTAACAATTCACAATGTATTTCAGTTGGAATTTCAGATGGTATTTCTCTTACCAACACATTACAATATCCATGCCAAATTGCTCAACTAAATTATAGTTGATCATTATTTCTAGCAGGTTGTAAACACTGACAGCCCAAACAACAAATATTTGCGGAGGGGGAGTTATTCCATCTTTATGCTAAAACTCCTAAAATACTGTAACCAAATAAGAACATTTTCTTTTCTTTTTTTTTTTAAGCTATTTTGGGAGTGCCTGGCTGACTCAGTTAGTAGAGCATGCGACTCTTGATCTCAGGGTTTTGAGTTCAAGCCCCATGTTGGGTGTAGAGATTACTTAAGAATAAAATCTTAAAAAGAAAAAGAAAAAGCTATTTTGTATGATACTTCTTATTCAAACTCTAATACTAGAAGTGCACCTTAAGAAAACTTGATATATGAAAAATGCATATTTTAAAAGATAAAATTAGGGACTTGAAAAGTTTGCAGTTATTTCTCCAATGGAATTTAAAATAGGATTTGATTGGGGTACCTGGGTGACTTAGTTGGAGTGCTCAACTCTTGATTTCAACTCAGGTCATGATCTCAAGTCATGGGATTGAGCCCCCCCCATTTAGCCCTGCGCACAGCAAGGAGTCTGCTTGGGATTCTCTTCTCCTTCTGCTCCTCCCCGACTCACACATTCTCTCTCAAATAAATAAATCTTTAAATAGGATTTTATTTACAATTTTTTAAAGAGATTTTATTTATTTATTTGACAGAGAGAAAGAGATCACAAGTAGGCAGAGAGGCAGGCAGAGGGAGAAGGGGAAGCAGGCTCCCTGCTGAGCAGAGAACCCTTATGTGGGGCTTGGTCCCAGGATCCTGAGATCATGACCTGAGCCAAAGGCAGAGGCTTTAACCCACTGAGCCACCCAGGCGCCCCTACAAACAATTTTTCAGCATACTTTGTATGTTGGACCTATCAGTGAGGTACGTTAAGTTCTGGATTATGGTTAATTGAATTATATAAATGATATTTTCCCCCCTCATCTTTACTTTCTTCTTCCACATTACCTACAGCTAACATTAAGTAAATTCCTTCTTCTACTCACTTCTGTCAACAGTGGTAAAATGAAGTTTCTCACTGTTATTTTTTACCTAAAACATTTTTTTTTTAAAGATTTTATTTATTTGACAGAGAGAAACACAGCGAGAGAGGGAACACAAGCAGAGGGAATGGTAGCGGGAGAAGCAGGCTTCCCGCAGAGCAGAGAGCACGATGTGGGGCTCGATCCCAGGACTCTGGGATCTGACCTGGGCCGAAGGCAGACGCTTAACGACTGAGCCACCCAGGCGCCCCTACCTAAAACATTTTTAAACTTAAACTAGAACTAAACTAAGTTTTATTTGTATAAAAGTAGAATCCCCTCTTTAAGACACATATCATGCCTCTGTATTCATTAACGCAGTTTAGTCAAAAATGGTCCAGGTTAGATAAGCGGTCTCAGCAAATGCCTTATGTTGTGAACTGTCAACTGTGATAACTCTTAGCATCATGATATATAGATTTGTTCTGTCTCACAAAAACAAAACTTCCAAACTCTTAAGGTTAAGATAAAAATATTAATCTTAACTGTATATTATCAAAACACTTATTTAATTCCCTAACACAGCAAATACTTAGTATCAAAGCTACCTAGCATTAGAAATACTGAATTTTAGTAAAGCTTGATTACTACAATTCTTTGCTAAACTACTATAATTCTTTGCAATTTGTGCAGAACTTTATAATGTGTTTTCACATCGATCATCTCACATGATCATCAGAGCTCTGGGTAGTGTTGCCGATGAGGAGCCCGAGTCTCAAAGAAGTCAATTAATTTGCCCAAGTTCACAGCTGAAAAGCTCCAGGACAGGACTTACTTACGCCTTGGTTTTCTGACTCAAGGCCAAAGGTTATTAACTTGAATGCTATCTTTAAAATCATCATCCATCGAAGCCTAAATGCACAGATTCTAAATTCAAAAATGAAAATCATGACGGATGTATTTTCAAAAAGGGACATTCTCCTTCATAATCATAATATCATCAAAATCATCATAATCATAATATCAAAATCATAATCATAATATCATTAAAATATCAAAATCAGGAAAGTGACATTGACACGTCACTGCCATTTAATCTCAGACCCCATTCAATGACATCCTTTTAACAAAAGGATCCAGTCCAGAATCAAGTTTCATTTAGTTTCATGTCGCTTTCATCTCCCTCAGGCAGAATAGGTTCCCAGTCTTCCCTTGACTTTCATGACCTTGATACTTTTGAAGATTACAAGTCAAGTATTTGGCAGAATGTCCCTCAGTTTGATTTATTTGACGATAGATTCCTCATGATTAGATTCAGGCTAAGTATTTTTGGCAAATATTATAGGAATGTTGCCGTGTTCCTCTCTCTGGTGGAGCACAATCTGATTTTGTACCATATTGATGTTAACTTCAATCACCCAAATAAGGTGGTGCCTCCCAGGCTTTCCACTGTCAAATTTCTTTCCTTTTTTGTTATTAATTATTATTGTTTTGTAGGGAGTGTTTCTCTGAGATGGTGCAAATATTCCCTTCCTCCTCAGACTTTTACTAATTTATTTTTTATTTATTCCTATTTCATTCAGTGAACTTTAATCATTAATTTTGATGCTCAAATCATCCATTTGATGCTCAATCTTTAGCCAGTGAGAGTCCCGGCAAGCTGTCCCTTTGACATGTCCCCATCAATTAGAACACTTCCTAACTTTCTGGGGTAAAATGTTCCAGTATCATCTTGTACTTTCCCTGACACAGCCTTTCTTCCAGGAAGCCCTGGTGCTCTTTAGTGAATAATGTATTTAGAAACCAAGATTTAAGGGGTAGGTATGATCATTGATATTGGGCTGTCACTGATCCCAAGTCCTCTCATTGCACAGAACAAAAGTATGTGTGTGCATGTGTGTATTCGTGCATACACACATACACTTGCATCCATAATTATTTCTCCATCTCTACTGTGAAAACTGAGTTCACAGCAGTATCTCCAATTCTAACCCAGCACTGCAAAGCTCCCCGCCAAGCAGAGAGCTTGATGAGCTCAATCTCAGGACCCTGAGATCAAAACCTGAGCCGAAGGCAGAGGCTTTAATCCACTGAGCCACCCAGGTGCCCCTCTAGTTTTCTGTCTTTATACTTACAACCCCTACTAGGACAATGAGAAACCTGGCTTCCATTATCCTGAATATATTTACTTATTTGATCAGTGTCTCTGAATGTAAGCAATATCCTACAGCTGCTGCTCTTTTTTTTTTTTTTTTTTTAAAGATTTTATTTATTTGACAGTGAGAAACACAGTGAGAGAGGGAACATAAGCAGAGGGAATGGTAGCGGGAGAAGCAGGCTCCCCGCCGAGCAAGGAGCCAGACGCGGGGCTCGATCCCAAGACCCCGGGATCATGACCCGAGCCGAAGGCAGACGCTTAACGACTGAGCCACCCAGGCGCCCCAGCTGCTGCTCTTCTTATCCCATTTGGGATACTCTTTTTCCCAACCCATCACCTTTCCTGTGTTTAACTAGTCCTTATTTCTTTTAGGCTTTGTCTTCTTAACATAATGAACAAGAATCTAACACATCTAGCACATACTCAATTTGTTAAATGTATGAAAATATATTTTATATTTTATGTCATTCATCTGACCTAGTTTCCCTCCATCAGAAGTATGACTGATGCCATATATTTTTCCAAGAGCAACGAAGTTCCCTGCACCAATGTAAAGAACAACCAGACAGGATTGAAAAGACAAGGGCTCAGGTCCTTTCTCAGCAACTACCTAAGTAACCTTACATAAGTCACTCAGCTTCACCCCATATCCTCACAAGCAGTAATAACATAACCGATGACAAATACTGATATTTACTGGGTGCTTACTAATGTCAGGCACAGCATTGTATGCATTGTTTTAAGCAATTCTCACATCAGTCTTATGAAGGACACACTTTTATTTTTTAAAGATTTAATTTTAAGTAATCTCCATCCCATGTGGGGCTCAAATTCACCGCCCTGAGATTAAGAGCTGCATGTTCCACTGCCTGAGCCAGCCAGGTGCCCCATTTTACAAATGAGACTGAAGCTTAGAGAACTTAATTTGTCCAAGGTTATGCAGCTAGTTAAGTAGTGGACCCTAGACCTCTAAGTCTCAGCTCTTAAACATGATGTCATAGTGCATTAAAAGCATTTTAAATTGGAGTGGTTACATTAGATGATCTCTAAGGTCATTCCAGTCTAAAAAATTCTGATTTTAAGAAATGCTTAAGGGATATTAAGATAGAAGAAACAAAATTTGAAGAAACAAAATTTGCATTATAGTAGGCACTGGGCATATAAAGTTGAGATTGGACCTTTGCCTTCCAACAATTAACATATAATGCACAGAATGCAAAGGAAACAGGTGCTGCTGAAACAGAGGGTTATTAAGAGAGGCTTTATAGGGGCGCCTGGGTGGCTCAGTCGTTAAGCGTCTGCCTTCGGCTCAGGTCATGATCCCAGGGTCCTGGGATCGAGC
>JAQQSY010000470.1:0-15953 GCA_028646535.1 Procyon lotor | reverse complement strand
AAGAACACTTTTCCCAATAACTAGTGAATACTGAGCAATTTTTTATACACCTGTTGGCCATTTGTAGGTCTGCAGATAAATATTTAGTTCCTTTGCCCATTTTTTAAACTGGGCTGATTTTTGGCTATTGAGTTGTAGGAGCTCCTCAGGTATTTTGGAAATTAACTCCTTACTGGATATATGGTATGATATTTAAAAAAAAAAAAAAAAAGGCAACAGGTGTTAGTGAAAATGTGGAGGAACTGGAACATTTACACATTATTTGTAGGAATGTAAAATGGTATAGCCACTAAGAAAAATTCCTCAAAAAAAAAAAAATTAAAAATAGAACTATCATATGATCCAGCATCCTGCTTCTGGGTATATATCCAGAAGAAGCATTATTTACAATAGCTAAATTACGGAAACCATCTAAATGTCCATCAGTAGCTAAATGGATAAAATATGGTGTATATACATTATACAGACACACGAATACTATTCAGCCTTAAAATGGAAATTCTGAAAAACGCAATAACATGCATAAACTTGGAAGATATTTTATTTCATGAAATAAGCCAATCACAAATGGACAAATATAGCATGATATAGGAGATATCTAAAATAGTCAAACCAGAGAAACAGAATGGAAAGGTGAGTGAAAGGGGCTGGAGAGAGAAATAGAGTTGTTGTCCAACAGGTATAAAGTTTTGCAAGATGCAAGGTAAGTTTTAGAGATCCACTGTTTAACACTATGTCTACAGTTAATAATACCAGGTTCTGCACTTAAAAATATCTTAAGATAGAACTCAGGTTAAGTGTTGTCATAACGAAAAAAAAACCAAAACAAATGAAAAAGCTAATGCACTCATATTTCTGGGCAACCATTGATCTACTTTGTCTCTATAAATTAGTTTGCATTTTCTAGTATTTTATATGAATGCAATCATACACACTTTTTTGTCTGGCTTCTTTCACTTGGAGATTCATTCATGTTGTATATATCAGTTATTTATTCCCTTTTATTTCTGAGAAGTATTCCATCATATGGATATACCAAAATCTGTTTATGCCCTCATCTACTAATGGACATTTAGGTTGTTGCTAGTTTGAGATAATTACAAATAAAGCTGCTATAAGCATTCATTTGTGTGGACATATGTTGTCCCTTCTCTTGGGTAGACAGCTAGGATTGGAACAGTGAGGCCATAAGATGTGTGCATATTTATCACTTTAAAAAAACCACCACTTCTTGGTGAAGCAGTTGCTCAAACCTTTTGTCTGTATTTTTATTGGGTTGTATCTTTGTTATTGAATTTCGAGAGTACTTAATAAATTTTGGGTACAAGCACTTTATCAAGTATATGCTTTATAAATATTTTCTTTGGGGTGCCTGGGTGGCTCAGTTGGTTAAATGTCCAATGCTTGGTTTTAGCTCAAGTCATGATCTTGTGGCCATGGGGGTCAAGTCCTGAGTTGGGCTCTGTGCCCAGTGTGGAGTCTGCCTTGGATTCTCTGTCCCCCCCCCCCATTCCCTCCCACTATCTCAAATAAAATCTTTAGAAACAAAAAACAAATATTTTCTTCAAATGCAAAGCTGGCCCCTTAATTCTCCTATGAATGTTTTTAAACTAGAGTGTTTAATTTTGATTAGGTTTATCAGTTTTTTTTAATCAGCTGTACTTTGGTGTTTTATCTAAAAAACCTTTGCCTAATAGAAGGCCACAGTTTTTTTTTTCTCATGCTTTCTTTCAAATAGGTTTTTACAATTGAATTCATTTTTTTTTCTATGTGGTGGAATGTAAAGACTTAAAATTGATTTTGTTGCATATATGGAGAGTCAATTGTTCCAAGACCATTTGTTGGAAAAAATGATTTCTCCACTGAACGGTCTTTGCATTTTTGTCACATGTCCGCTGTCTGTATATGCATAGGAAGACTGCTTGCTCTGTTTTATTTATCTACCTTTATGGCGGCAACATACTCTTGATTACTGGAGCTTTATACTAAGTCTTGAGACATATAGTGTATTAGCCATTTTGTATTTCTTTTTGGTATAGGTCCTTTAAATTCCCATCTGAAAGCTAAAAATACCTTGTCAATTTCTACAAACAAAACAACAATCTCTGCTGGCATTTGAACTGGGTTTGTATTAAGCTTCTAGATCAATTTGAGAAGAACTGGCACCTTACCAATACCCATTGAGTCTGCCATCCCATGAACACAGTATCTCTCTCCATTTATTTAGATCTTAATAGGTCTAAGCAATATCCTGTACTTTCCAGTGTAAAAGTTTCATAAATCTTTTGCCAAATCCTTACATATGTTGTTTTTCATACTTTTGTAAATGGTGTTGCTTTTCAAAAAAAATTTGTTGCTAGCATATAGAAAGAAACTTAATTTTTGACTATCAATCTTGTATCTTTCAATTTTGTTACTTATTTATTAGCCCTTTAATAATTACTTGCAACAAAGTTGCAGGATACAAAATGAATACACAAAAATCAGTTGTGTTTCTATATACCAAGAAAGAATAATCTGCAAAGGAAATTAAGACAACAATTTCATTTACAATAGCATCAAAAATAATACATTACTTAGGCATGTACTCAAGGAGGTAAAAAATGAGAAGATAGCCCATATTCATGGATTGGAAGACTATTAAAATGTCAATACTATACAAAGCAATCTACAAATTCAATACAATCCCTATAAAAATCCCAATTTTTTTCAGAAAGATGAGAATCCATCCTAATAGTCACAGGATATCCCAACAATCTTGAAAAAGAATACAGTTGAATAGCCCACACTTCCTGATTTTAAAATCTACTACAAAATCAGTTGATACAGTGTGGTGCTGCCATAAAGACAGACACATAGAAGAGACTACACAAAAATAAACCTTCTCACATGTGATCAAATGATTTTTGACAAAAATGCTGAAGCCATTCAATGGGTTTTGAGAAATAAATGATTACATTTATTCATCATATGAATTTCTTCATATGAAAAGAATTTCTTCAACGAAGAGTATTGAGGGGCGCCTGGGTGGCTCAGTCGTTAAGCGTCTGCCTTCCGCCCAGGTCATGATCCCAGAGTCCTGGGGTCGAGCCCCACATCGGGCTCCTTGCTCGGCAGGAGGCCTGCTTCTCCCACTACCATTCCCTCTGCTTGTGTTCCCTCTCTTGCTGTGTTTCTGTCAAATAAATAAAATCCTTAAAAAAACAAACAAACAAACAAACAAAAAAACAATAGTATTGAGAAATCTGGAAATTCAAATGTAAAAGAATGAAGTTGGACCTTACCCTACACAGATACAAAAATAAATTCAAAATAGATCAAAAATAAAAATGTAAGCATTGAAACAATACAATTCCTAGAAGGAAAAGAAAAACTTTCATGACATTGAACTTGGCTGGCAGTGATTTCGTGAATAGGACACCAACAACATAGTCAACAAAAGAAAAAAGATAAATTGCCCTTTACTAAATTAAAAACATCTGTGCATCAAGGTATAACCAAAAAAGTGAAAAAATAACCCACAGAATGGAATATTTTCAAATCATAGATATATGATTTGATATCATATATCTTGAGATAAGAGTTGATATCTGAAATATGCAAGGAACTCCTACAACAATAAGCAGTTAAATAGTCATGTCTCCAAGGAAGATATGCAAATGGCCAACAAGCACAAGAAAAGAATCTCATCACTAATTATTAGATGCAATTCAAACCCCCAAGCAGCTACCACCTTACATGCATCAGCATGGCTATTATCAAAAAAGCGTTGGCAAGGATGTGGAGAAATTCTCACCCTTGTGCAGTATTGGTTGAAATGTAAAATGCAGTTGCTATGGAGTACAGCATGGCAGTTTCCCAAAAAATTAAAACTAGACTATCCCATGATACCTTATGATACATCAATTTCACTTCTGGGTATATGCAAAAGGATTCAAAGTAGAAATTCAAACAGATATTCAAATACCCATCTTCAGAGGAGCATTATTCATAATAGCTGAAAGGTGGAAGCAACCCAAGTATCCAAAGGACGAATGGATAAACAAAATGTGACATACACATACAATGGAATATTACTCAATCTTAAAAAGGAAGGAAATTCTAACAAAAGTTACAGCATGAATCAATCTTGAAGACATTATGCTAAGTGAAATAAGCCAGACGCAAAAGGGCAAACACTGCAGGATTCCATTTATATGGTATACATGTAGTAGTCAAATTCAGAGACAGAAAATAAATTGGTAGTTGCCAAGGGATGGGGAAGGGGGAAGTAAGAAACTACAGTTCAATGGATACAAAGTTACAGTACAAAAAGAAAAAAAAAAAAATCAATATCCCTGATGAAGATAGATGCAAAAATGCTCAAAGAAAAACCAGCAAGCTGAATTCAATACGTGAAAAGGATCATTTACCACAATCAAGTGGTATTTATTTCAGGGCTGTAAAGATGGTGTAATATCCACAAATCAACCACATTAACCAAATGAAGGATAAAAGTCATATGATCATCTCAAAAAATGCAGAAGGATTTGAAAGAAATTCTACATCCATTCATGATAAAAACTGATTAAAGGGAACATACTTCAGCAATATAAAGGCTATATATGATAAGTCTACAGGTAACATCAAACTCAATGGTAAAAGGCCGAAAGCTTAGTGTACGAAGATCAGAATCAAGACAAAAATAAGGATGTCCACTGTTTCCACTTTTATTCAATATAGTACAAGAAGTCCTAGCTGCAGCAATTAGACAAGAAATACAAATTCATAAGGAAGAAGTAAAACTGTCACTATCTACAGATAACATGATACTATAGACTAAAGACTATTAGAATAAGACTATTAAAATAAATGAACTAAGTTGCAGATACAAAGTATAGAGAAATCTATTGCATTTTTGTGTTAACGAATTAGCAGGGAAACTAATAAAACCACCTATACACAATTGCACCAAAATAAATTTAACCAAGTTGTGTTCAGTTGTGTCTGAAAACTATATGACACTAGTGAAAGATAATAAAGATGACAAATGAATGGAAAGTCATACTGTCATGGATTGGAATAATATTGTTATAACATCCATACTATCCAAAGCAATCAACAGATTCAACACGATCTCCATCAAAATACCATAGCATTTTTAACTAGATTAATTCTAAAATTTGTGTGGAAATGCAGAAGACCCCCCAGATAGCCAAAGCGATCTTGAGAAATAGGAAAAATGGAGGTATCACATTCCCAGACTTCAAACTATACTACAAAGCTGTAATAATAAAAACAGTATGGTACTGGCACACAAATGGACACAGATCAATAGGATAGTCCAGAAATAAACCCAGACTTATAGGGTCCATTAATCTACAGTAAAGAAGAACATACTATGGGGAAAAAGTCAGTCTCATCAATAAATGGTGTTGAGAAAACTGGACAGCTACATGCAAAAGAATGAAACTGGACCAGTTTCTTACATCACACACAAAAAAACAAACTCAAATGGAATAGAGACCTAAATAGAAGACCTGAAACCATAAGAACTCTAGAAGGAAACATAGGCAGAAAGCTCTTGGATACTGACTAGAACAGTATTTTTCTTGATCTGTCTCAGATCAAGGGAAGGGAAACAGCAAAAACAAAATGTTGGGACAATACCAAAATGAAAAGCTTTTGCACAGCAAAGAAAACCATCAACCGAAGGAAAAAGAACCTACTTAATGAGAGAAGGTGTGTGCAAGTGATTTATCTGAGAGTTAATAAAATATAGAGAGAACTCATAAGTCGACACCAAAAAGAGAGAACTGTAAAATAGATGGATGACCCCAATGGACATTTTCGCAAAGGCAACATCTAGAGGACCATCGCTACTCATCAGGGAAATACAAATCAGAACCACAACGAGATATCATCTCAGTGTTGGAATGCCTAGTATCAAACAAGAAATAACAAGTGTAGGTGAGGATGTGGAGAAAAGGTAGGAATGTAAAACTGGTGTAGCCATTATGGAAAACGGTATGGTGTTTCCTCGAAAAATTAAAATAGAAATACCATACAATCCAGCAATTCCACTTGTGGCTGTTTACTTAAATAAAACAAGAACACTAATTTGAAAGACAGATGTTCATCATCTTACAATAGCCAAAATATGGAAGCAACTTAAATGTCCACTGACAGGCAAAAGGATAAAGATGATGTGGCATGCATATATATGCAATGGAATTAGCCGTAAAATGATGGAATCTTGCCATTTGTGACAACACAGATGGACCCAGAGGCTTTTCTGCTAAGTGAAATAAATCAGAAATACTATGTGATTTCACTTACACGTGCAATCTAAAAGAACAAAACAAACTCTTGAATACAGCAACAAACTGGTAGTTAGCTGTCTGGGGAAGCTGGGGGAGGGGAAAATAAAAGATTAAAAGGTACAAACTCCCAGTTATAAAAATCAATCATCATCGCTTCTCGGCCTTTTGGCTAAGATCAAGTATAAAAATCAATCACGGGGGGGGGGGGGGGGGGCGCGCCTGTGTGGCTCAGTGGGTTAAGCCTCTGCCTTCAGCTCAGGTCAAGATCTCAGGGTCCTGGGATCGAGCCCCGCACCGGGCTCTCTGCTCAGCAGGGAGCCTGCCTCCCTGCCTACTTGTGACCTGTCAAGTAAAACCTTTAAAAAAAAAAAAATCATAGGGATGAAAAGTACAACACAGGAAATCTAGTCAATATTGTAATGATTTCATATGGTGACAGATAGTTAAGTACACATGGTGAGCATTTTGTAATGTATACAATCATTGAATCATGATTTTGTACATCTGAAACAAATGTTGTATGTCAACTATACAAAACAATGGGTTAAGAGTTTTGCAAGATGAAATGGTTCTGTGGATTAACTAGTGGGGATGACTGCACAATATAAGCGTACAGAATGCTACTGAAATGTACACTTAGAAATGGTTGATAGACTATGTTGTGTATTTTAAAATTCTGAGAAATAGAACTATATGTTAAAAATTAGTTCACAATTAATGGATACTTGGGCTGCTTCCATAGTTTGGTTATTGTAAATAGTGCTGCCATAAACACAGGGTTGCATATCTCCCTTTGAATTAGAGTTTTTATATTTTTTGGTTAAATACCCAATAGTGAGATCGATGGATAATATAGTGCTATTTTCAGAATTTTCAGGCACCTCCATACTATTTTCCACAATGGCTTCACCAATTAGCATTCCCACAAACAGTGCAAGGGGGTTCCTTTTTCTCCACATCCTCGCCAGCACTTGTTGGGTCCTGTGTTTTTTTATTCTAGCCATTTTGACAGATGTGAGGTGATATCTCATTGTTTTAATTTGCATTGCCCTGATGAGGAATGTCGAGCATGTTTTCATGTGTCTATTGGCAATCTGGATGTCTTCTTTGGAGAATTGTCTGTTTATGCCTTCCTCGCATTTTTTATCGGATTATTTTTCTGGGTATTAGGCTTTTATCAGTTCTTTATATTTTGGATACTAACCAGTTCAGATAGGTCATTTGCAAGTATCTTTTTCCATTCCGTAGGTTGTCTTTTAGTTTCATTGATTTCCTTCACTGTGCAAGGCTTTTTATTTTGCTACCATCCCAGTACTTTTTTTGCTTTTATTTCCCTTGTTTCCAGAGACAGATCTAGAAAAAATGTTGCTATGGTCTGTGCTCTTCTAGGATTTTTATGGCTTCAGGTCTCATTAAGGTCTTGAATTTACTTTGAATTTGTCTTTGTGTATGGTGAAAGAAAGTGGTCCAGTTTCATTTTTTCATGTAATTGTCCATCCAGTTTCACAACACCACCTGTCGAAGAGAATTTTTCCCACTGTATATCCATTTCTCCTTTGTCGAAGATTAATTTACCATATAATTGTGGGTTCATTTCTGAGTGTTGTTCTATTCCACTAAGCTGTGTCTATTTTTATGCCAGTACCATACTGTTCTGATTACTGCTTTTTAATATAAACTGAAATCTGAAATTGTGGTACCTCCATTATTTTTTTTCCCCCCAAGATTGCTTTGGCTTTTCACTGTGATTCCATACAAATTTTAGGATTGTTCTAGTTCTATGAAAAATGCTCTTGGTATTTTGATGGGGATTGGATTAAAGCTGTAGATTACTTTGGGCGATATAGACATTTTAACAATATTTGTTCTTTCAATCCCTAAGCATGGAATGTCCTTCCATTTCTTTGCATCATCTTGACTATCTTTTGCCAATGATTTATAGTTTTCAGAGTATAGGCTTTTCACCTCTTTGGTTAGGTGTATTCCTTAAATTCTTTTTTTTTTTAAATATTAGAGAGAGCACAAGCAGTAGGGAGGGACAGAAAGGGAAGAAGAGAGTCCCCACTGAGCAGGTAGCCTGATGCAGGTCTCAATCCCAGGACCTGAGCCAAAGGCAGACACCTAACAGACTGAGCCACCCAGGTGCTCCAATATTTTGCTTTTGGTGCAATTGCCCATGGGTTTTCATTTCACTTTCTGAAGCTTCATTATTGTAAAGAAATGCAGCAGACTTCTGCACATTGGTTTTTGTGTCCTGTGGTTTTACTGAACTCATGTACCAGGTCTAGTATTTTTTTTGTGTGGAATCTATAGGGCCTTCTCCATATAGAATCATTTTTTATTGATGATAAATATATTTTTTTTTTATAAATGTACTCTTTAATCCTCATCTCCAATTTCCCCTATCCCCCTACCCATCTCTTCTCTGGTAACCATCAGTTTGAGGAGTTGGCTGGGAAGACGGCAGAGTAGGAAGACACTGAACTCACTTTGTCCCATGGATACTAGATAACACCCACATCCGCATAAATAACCCCCTCCCAAAAATAAGCCACTTGAATGACAGCACAAACTACACAAAGGCGGGGAAGAGGTCACATGAAAGAAGGGAGGAGAGGCAAAGAGGAGGTCTGGAAATGAAACACAGGGAAGACTGGGCCAGTGTTGCAGAGAAGGGTGGAAGCCAGACTTTCACAGTGGGAGCCCATGAATGGGGAGGAAAATCTTTAATATTTGCCTTTGAAAAGAGAGACTATATATTTGTAAGTTCTTAAAACCAGCAGGACTTAAAGCTTAGAATTTTAAAAATTGGCAGGCTTGGATTTGGGAAGTAGAGTCCCCATTCTCAAAGAGACAGGAGTAATAGCCTGTGCATATACAGCATAGAGCTAGGAGTTTGAATAATGCTGGGGACTGACGGGAGGGTGTTGTACTCATCTCAGGGAGTGGCCTGGAGGGACAGGGATCACAAGGGACCCCCTCCAGGAACAAGGGAGCAGCTAGTAGATGTCATTTTCCTCTCCCATGCCCCAATACCAACAATGGCCACCTAAGCAGCCCTGACACCCCCTACCTGACTTGCTTGTACCGAACCCCAACTCCCTGTCCTCCCATCCCCCAAGCACTTCAGTGGATCAGCCCCTCCTAGTCACACTTGCCTCAGTCCTGGCACTACAGGCCCCCTTCCCTAGAAGGCCAGCACAAACATCGCCAACAGCACATCTCCTGACTCCCACATCTTGCAGGAGCTCAGTTCCAGCAGTGGCAGAGGCCCATCTCATTGTGCAAGTGGACCACCATACACCTTGCTGCCCACAATAGGCAGAAAGTGTCTACAGACAACTGGACTGAAGGTAAAAGAAGCCAAGACTCAAAAACAGCATACACAAAACACATAGGAGATACTCCCTGAAGTGTTAGTCCCTGGGGAACAGAGGACGTGGTACTGCAGGGCACCATAGAACCTCTTAAGGCTATCATTAAGAGCAAGTAGCCGACTTTCCTAACACATAGAAACAGACACAGAAAGCCAGACAAAATGAGACAAACTTCCAAAAGAACAGCAAGAGATCAAAGCAAAGCAGATATAAGTAATATGCCTGATAGAGAAGTTAAGGTAATCACCATAAAGATATCACTGGACTTGAGAAAAAAAGTGGAGAACATCAGTGAACCCCTTAACACAGATATTAGAAAGAACCAATTAGAAATTAAGAACTCGATATATGAAATTTTAGAAATACAGCTGATGGAATAAGTCCAGATTAAGTGGAGGAATGAATTAATGACCTGGAAGAGTAATGGAAAGTAATTAAGCTAAATGAAAGAATTATGCAGAACAAGAGTAGACTTAGGGAACTCAGTGACTCCATCAAAATAGTAACTAACATTCATATTATAGGAGTTCTAGAGGGAGAGAGAAAAGGGGGCAGAAAATTTGGAGATCATACCTGAAAACTTTCCTAATCTGGGGAAGGAAAAAGATATCCAGACCCAAAAGCCACAGAGATCCCCCTAAAAATTCAACCCAAAGAGGTCCTCACCAAGACACAAGGTAATTAAAATGGTAAAAAGTAGTGATAAAGACATTTTAAAGCAGCAAGAGAAGACAGTTACATACAAGAGAAACCCATTAAGGCCATGGGCAATTTTTTAATTTTTATTAACATATAATGTATTATTTGATGGGCAAATTTTTCAGCAGCAACTTTGCAAGCCAGAAAGGAATGGCACAATACATTCAACATGCCAAAAGAAAAAACCTGAAACCAAGAATACTCTATCCAGCAAGGCTATAATTCAGAATAGGAGGAGAGATAGAGTTACCTAGACACATAAAAACTAAAAGATGTCATGACCTCTAAACCAGCCCTACAAGAAACATTAAAGGAGACTCTGAGTGGGAAGGAATACCATAAGAATGAAAAACAAAAGTAAAAATAAAATTTCCATAAATATCAGAAAGGAATTCATAAAGGGATGTAGAATATGACATTATACCTAAAACATGGGAGGCAGATGTTTAATCACTAAAGAATAGGTTTACACTCAAGTGATCAAGTTAATATAGACTGCTATATGCAGAAGATGTTATATACAAACCAAATGGTAACCACAAATCAAAGGTTGCTAATACATATGCGAAGAAAAGAAGAACCCAAGCATATCACTAAAGAAAGCCAACAAACTGTAAGAACAAGGGATTTTCAGAGAAAAATCTATAGAAACAAGAAAATGGCAATAGGGGCACCTGGGTGGCTCAGTTGTTAAACGTCTGTCTTACGCTCAGGTCATGATCCCAGGGTCCTGGGATCGAGCCCCGCATCAGGCTTCCTACTCGGCGGGAAGCCTGCTTCTCCCACTACCATTCCCTCTACTTGTGTTCCTTCTCTCGCTGTGTTTCTCCGTTAAATAAAATCTTTAAAAAAAAAAAAAAAAAGAAAGAAAGAAAATGGCAATACATATCAATTACTGTCCATGTAGATGAACTAAATGCTACTCTTGAGAGGATGACAGAATGGATAAAAAATTAGATCCATTATGTGCTGCCTGTAAACTTATTTCAGACCTCAAGATACCTGCAGATTGCAAGTGAAGGAGTGGAGGAATATTTATCATAGAAATGAATGCAAAAAGAAAGTCAGAGGGTAACAGTACTTAGACAAAATAGACCTTAAAACAAAGGCTGGAACATGAGACAAAGGAGGACGCTACTTAATAAAGGAGGCAATCCAGTAAGATACAATTGTACATACTTACATACCCAACATGGGAACACCCAAATACATAACAAAATAATTGGTAGTAATATAATAACAGTCGGGGACTTAACTCCCCACTTTTATCAGTGGACAGATCATCCAAATAAAAAACAAGCAAACAGCGGCTTTAAATGACACACTGGACCAGATGGATTTAACATATTCAGAACATTCCATCCTAAAGCTGCAGAATTCATATCTGAGTGCTCATGGAATCTTTTCCAGAACAGATCATGTATTGAGCCAAAAAATAAGTCTCAAAAAATTTAAAGATCTACCATGCATCTTTTCTGACTACAGTGCTATGAAACAAGAAATAAACGCCAAGTAAAAGTCTAGAAAGACTACAGATACCTCGAGGTTAAATAACACGCTATTAAACAATGAGTGGGCCAACCAAGAAATCAAAAAAATTACCTGAAAACAAGTGAAAATGGAAATACAACTCTCCAAAATCTGAGATGCAGCAAAAGTGGTTCTAAGAAGTTTTTGGCAATACAGGCTTACATCAAGAAGCAAGAAAAATCTCAAGTGACCCAATCTTACTTTTAAAGGAGGTAGAAAAAAAACCCAAACCCAGCAAAAGGAAATAAGACTAGGGCAGAAATTAATGATATAGGATCTAAATAAGTTATATAGAATCTAAAAGCAAAAAAATAGATCTATGAAACCAGAAGCTGGTTCTTTGAAAAGATCAATAAAATTGATAAACCTCTAGCAAAACTTAGAAAAAGGACCCAAATAAAATTACTAAGAGGAGAAACAACTAATATCCCACAAATACAACTGTATAAGGGAATATTGTGAAGGACTAGATGCCAACAAATTGGACAACCTAAGAGAAATGGATAAATTCCTAACATGACCTACCAAAACTAAAGTCAAAAAGAAACAGAAAATTAGAACAGACCAATCACCAGCAGTGAAACTGAATTAAAAAAAAACTCCCTTCCCCCAAAAAAGTCCAGGACCAAACAGCTTCACAGGCAAAGTCTACCAAACATTTAAAGAGGAGTTAATTCCTAAACTATCCAACAAAT
Organism: Procyon lotor; assembly: GCA_028646535.1. Taxonomy (NCBI): domain Eukaryota; kingdom Metazoa; phylum Chordata; class Mammalia; order Carnivora; family Procyonidae; genus Procyon; species Procyon lotor. The sequence goes on along the minus strand of JAQQSY010000470.1, from coordinate 3,350 downwards.
GGATGAGGAAGAAAAGTTTCCAAATTTCCTATGACACCAGTATCACCCTTGTACTAAAACCCGATAAGGACACCAGGAAAAAAAAACCATAGGCCAATATCTCTCATGAATATAGATGCAAAAATCCTTAAAGTACGAGCAAACCAAATCCAACAATACATTTAAAAAAAATCATATACCACAATCAAGTAGAATTTATTCCTGGGATTAAAGGGTGATTCAATATTTGCAGAACAATGTAGTATGATGTTTATATTTTTAATAAAAACAAATTGAAATACTCAGGAAGCATTATACAGCAGAGAATTTTCACCTGTCCAGCAAATAGGACAGAAAACTTGTAACAAACACTTCATGAGTATGATCCTGTTTTTTTCAACAACCCTAGGAGAGGGATCTCGCAGTACAGTTGAATACATGGAGGCCTAGAGGGATTGGCACTGTGTCCAAGGTTACATACAAAGCAAATATTTGAACCCAAGTACTTTTACCTGGGGACCCAAATTCTTAACCAGATTACTATAGTTGTTATTTGCACGTATATGGTCAGAGTGGGCTAGGAAGTTGTATTTTGGTCTGTAAAGAAATGAAAAAGGTGTTAATTTGTTTCTTCTACACTCTTTTTATAGAAAATACTGTTTAATACCTTGGAAAAGCAGTAAGAATGATCACTTTCATTAAATCTCAACGCTTGAGTATGTGTCTTATATTTTGTGGGATTAAATAGGATAGACAGCACTTTTGTTATGTAAGTACAGAGGCTGTCTCAAGAAAAAGGACTTCTGTGATCATTTGAGTCATGAGATGGGCTAACAATTTTTCCTTGTGAAACACTCACTTTAGGTGAAAGAATGACAGCTGGTAGCAGAGATTTTTCTCAACAACAAATGAAGTGAGCCTAACAGAAATGACAATATATTTCACCAAGGATAAAATTCAAGCTTTCCGGTGAAAAATCTGAATTTGAAAAATTCAGATCTGCCAACACAACACTTCCCAATACTTAAAGCATTTCTGATGAAATTGATAGTGATTTTTTTTTTTATCTTGGGTAATAAAATGCTTGAACATTTTTAAAAGCTGTATAACTCAACTAAAATTTTATAATCAACTAATGAATGATGTCCCCAAATCATGCATTTGTAAAAGATCGATTCAAATTGCAAGATAGATCAATGGATTTTAATGAAACTAGTAAGTTTGAGACAAGATGGTGCACTAGGAGGATCTAAGCTCATTTCATTCCACTTAGCACCTAGATAACAGCCCCATCAGGGCAACTAACCCAGAAAGTGACCCAAAAACTGGCAGAACAGACTGTCCATGGTTAATGGTAGAGAGGAGGCCACATCAAAAACCATGAGGGGCAGAGTGGGAATATCAGGAACCAAACTCCCAAAGATACCACAAGGATGGAGAAGGGAGAGAAGTAGACTCCACACCAAGTAACCCAGGCATGGGGGACCTGCACAGGGAAGAGTGGTCCCCATACTATTTGGCCGTGAAAGCCAGTCGGGCATACCTCTGCGAGTTTTTACCATTAGTGGCATTTAATTCTGGGTACTAAAAAAAAAAGGAATCAGTGGGCTTGGCCCTGGGAATGCTGGGGAGGGGGTGTGATAGGCAAGAGAGTTCCCAGTATTAAAGACCCACTATAACAACCCCCCCTCCAAGATACAGCACAGAAGCAGCAATTTGAATGGCACCTGGGATGATTTATTTACTAATCTCAGAATAGACACTGGAGGAGCAAGGATCTTTAGGAAACTTCTCCAAGAACAAGAGAGCTGGTTGGCAACCCCCCTTCTCAGCCTAGATACCTGGACACCTGCAGGCATCCCAACTTGCTAACATCATGGACCCCACCCCCACATTCTCCTGTGGATCCATCCACCCCAGCCAACCCACATCCCCCCTCAGCAAGAGTCCCTCAAAAACAGTGCCTGATGCATTTCATTGAGCAAGTAACCCTAACGGGAACCAACACCACTCCAAAGTGACTCTCGCTCTGGGGAAAATAGGGAGGTAACAACACACACCAGTTTTACTGCAGTCCCAGCAGTGGGCTGGGTGCAGACGTCTGGTCCAACCGCAGACCCTGCCCACCACCAAAAGCCTCTCAGGGGACAACACAGGGAGGGCGCTCTGCAGTTTAGTGCCACTGCAGGCCCAGCAGATGGTCTGAGGGCAGGTATCTGGTGTGACCCAACTGTAAACCCAACACTGGTCCCTAAGCAGCACAGGAACCAACACTACACACAACAGGCAAAATGAGCCACTGTAGCTGACGGAAGGTAAACATGGTGCAGCAACACTCGTAGGGCACACACAACACATCCCTGAAGGGTCTGGTTCTAGGAAACAGGAGATATTACACTCCAAGACCTCTTCAGAAGACCACTATTTTCAAGAGCAGGAGACATAGCTGATCCCCCATCACACAGAAACAAAGGTTGTTGAAATGAGTATGTCACAAATGAAAGCAGAGGACAAAAATCACAGCAAAAGAAATGAAACAAGCAATATGCTTCAAAGTAATGGTTATAAAGATACTTATTGGACTTGAGAAAAGGGTGAAGGATCTCAATGAAACCTCCAACAAAGGGAAAATATAAAAGAAACCAATCAGAGATGAAGAACTCAAGTGAAATTAAAATACACTTTAGATGGGATACTAGACAGAGCAGAAGAACAGATCGGTGAGCTGGAAGACAGTAATGGAAAGCAACCCAGCTGAACAAAAATAAAAAATGAGAATTGGTTAAGAGAACTAAGACTTTAAGCTAAATGACAGTTGCATTATAGGGCTCTCAGAAGGAGAAGAGGGAAAGGGGCAGACAACTTTGAACAAATCATAGCTGAAATTTTCGCTAATTTGGGGGAAGGAAACAGACCTCTACATCCAAGAGGCACAGAGAAACACCAACAAAAATCAAACCGAGAAGGCCCACACCAAGCCCTAATAATTAAAATGACAAAAAGTAGTGATAGAATTTTAGAAGTGGCAAGAGAACAAAAAAGTTACATAAAAAGGAAGCATCAGAAAGCCATTAGCTGATTTTTCAGCACAAACTTAGCAGGCCAGAGAAGGGAGGTATATGTTCAAAGTGCTAAAAAGGGGATAACCTGCAGTCAAGAATATTCTATTCAGCAAAATCATTCAAAATAGAGATAAAGAGCTTCCCAAACAAAAGTTACAGAGCTCATCACCACTAAACAAGCCTTACCAGAAACACTGGAGGAATTTAGTGGAAAGAAAAGGCCATAATCAGAAATAAGTAAATTAGGAAAGGGAAAATTTTCACAAGTGGAAAATAAGTAGGTTAATCACTTATCAAACCAGTACAGAG
>JAQQSY010000469.1:0-15954 GCA_028646535.1 Procyon lotor | reverse complement strand
GGAATAGTACCCGGCCTTAAAAACAGAATGGAATCTTGCCATCTGTGACAACATGGATGGACCTAGGGAACATTATGCTAAGTGAACTAAGAGACAAAGGCCAACACTGTGTAATTTCATGTATATCTCAACAGTAAAAAACAAAACAAACAAGCAGACAGAAACTCATAAGTACAGAGGACGAACTGGTTGTCACCAGACACAGCGGGGAGGGGAGGGGGAGAGATGAAACAGGTGAAGGGTTAATTAAACTTCCACTTATAAAGTAAGTAAATCATGCGAATGAAAACTACAGCATAGGAAATACGGTCAATAATATAGTAATAATGCCGCATGATCACAGACGGTCACTGTATATATCATGGGGAGCATTTCATAACATACGTTGACTATTGAATTACCACGCTGTACACGCGATTCAACCATATTTCAAGACAAAATTTTTAAATAATAATTAAAATGGTCTTCACCAAATAACAATAAAATATAATAAAATAAGATAAAAGAAAAACACATCGAGGGCCACTCTGCTTCCAGAGATTTGGAGTTTTAGCTGATCTGTTTAGAAGGTGGCTATGCAAATTTGCACTACCCCATAAGCCTCAGTTTGAAAACAAGAGGAAGCATCTCCAGCTGTCTCTGGGAAGCTAACAAAAAGAGCAGCCAGAGCCCATGCAACCGATGGCCACTCCTGCAGCTCACACCGGGTGCCACCCACCCAGCTCACCAAGGGACGCAGTGACTGGATTCCACGTTCCCCCAGTCCATGCATATACTCTGCACACCAGCTGTACGCAGAGTGCTGTGGGGATACAAAGGTGTGCAAGCCATAGCCCGCACCCTGGGAGAGCTTATAGGTCGGGACGAAGGAAGGACATCAACGGAGAATCGTAAAGCATGCTGGATGGTAAGGGTGCTGTTAAGAAGACACCGCTGGGCCACAGGAAATCCAGATCCCTTTCTCGGGAAGGAGGAAGGGGCCGGGAGAAGACTTCCCAAAGGAGGTGGCTGCAGAGAAAACAAGGAGGACTTGACAGACAAGAGATGGTACTCTCCTCTGAGCACACACGACGCACCACTTCCATCTCAAAATGCCAGCAGGCAAGGCAACATTATCTCCACGGACTGGGCAGGGAAACCCTGGCTCAGCCAGCAGGAGTGACTTGCACAAGGTCATACACAACCTGGGCGGCACAGCCAAGCACCAAAGTCCTCATTCTCTAAGGGAAGCCTTCCTGGTACCAGCAACGGCATGGGGATGGCACATGTGGGAAATGACAATATCCCATCTGTAGGACGCCAGGCTGGAGGCCACCGAGACCGCACCGCCAGGACCTCCAATACCAGGCCGGAGAGGAAGCGTCCCCTGGCTGGGTGATGAGGCAGACAGGGAAGAGGAGACTCTTGAGAAATCAGTCTGGGATCAGGTGTAGTGGCAAAGAGCCACAGAAGTCAGACGGTCTGGGTTTGAATCGCAGCTCTGAAACCTCCTAGCTGTGCACTCTGGACAAGGTTCGTCATTTTTCTGCGCCTCCACTTCTTCTATTAAATGAGGGAGGGGTGTGATAATACTACCTACGCCTACTTCACAGAATTACTGTCAAAATTAAATCAATGGCAAAGCACTAAGCACACTGCTGGCCATAAGAACTACAACAGACGTATGGCTGGGTAAGAATGATGATCGTGTGGCAACATTATTAACCACAGCAGACCCCTGCGTTGGAAGTTCATCTCAGAGACAGCTAGAGAAATCCAAACAAGAGAAGACGGTCGTAGCTTCAGAGGGAAGAGAAAGGAAGTTACTGACATGCGAGATCATTCTCGGAAGGGGAAGAGAGACAATTCATCGAGGCTTGCAGCCTGGGAGAAAGGCAGTGTTGGCTGGAGGTGCCACTCAGCCACATGAGCACTTGACAATGACTCAGGATTCCTTGCTGGACTCTGCCCCTTCCCCATCCAGGAGCGCTTTTCTGAGCTTCAAACCTTCCTTCTCTAAAATGAAGCTTACAAGCCTTACACTTTCTCCACTCAGCATTGTTCTAAGGATCGAAGAGGACATTAAGGCACAAAGCGCTATACAGATGGACAGCATGAAGCAGAAGAGGGGGTTGTGACGGGGACCCGTCCAGGGCATGGGCAGAAGGAGGACAACTACTTAACCTGTCCGTGATGTTCCCTGAGGTTGAGACCGAGGATCAGCTCCAGCGCCGGTGCCCTGCACGGCTGCAGGCTGGTACCAACTGTGGCCCAGAGAGTAGAACAAACAAAGGGTCTGGTACAAGGGGCAGACCAGAAGGCAGCCCCCCAAAGCTGGCAGCAGAATGCACCATTCCAGGGCGCGGCTCCACCTCCTCCAGGTCTCCAGCTACAGAGCCCGTGAGTAGATCAGAAGACGGGCTCTGGAGCCAGCCAGAGACGGATGGGGGTGAGGACACCAGCCCTTGAACGCCCCTGTGGGCAGCCCTGCGACAGGTCACATTTCCTGTGTTGTACTGTCAATCACTGGAACCTCATCTTGTTTATGTTGAGTGTCGTCTACACGGTCCAGGGGACCAAAAGGACAAGCAGCTCACATAATTCAAAGTTCACACCATCTTCTGGAACTCAACAAAGACCGGCAGGACTCCCAGGCACAACCCGCTCCAATTATTCCAATTTCCCCTTTAGTCAAAAACAACTTTCTTTATGGGGGCACCTCATTTACTCAAACCTCCCTGTTTGGTCTTTCCATACATTCAATTTCACAGATCAAAAGCAAGACCCAATTTAGGTTTGGAGTCTTAGCTGTACTTTCTCTGATACAGCTTCTAGAAAAGTAAAAGCCCTTACCACCCCAAAATAGAGTTACTAAATTAAAAGACTCCAGAATAGTGCCTGCTCCCTTCAACCAACTTTTTCTGCCGACTTTCAACAGTTTTAGAGTTGATAAATCAGAGGAAGCTTTTATTGAAAGAAAGGGGAAAAAAAAAATCTAAGTAAACTGTTCCCAATGTTCTCGAAGAATGTGGGCTCTAAGAACACAATCTGTCCACACAAAGATAAATGCAGTTTTATTAAAGAAAACACAACGGGCTTACACACACTCTTCAAATGGTGTACAAGGTACACACGAAGAAGCAAACACAAATTCCAAAGCAGTGGGACAACAGGGGCCCAGGTGGGGGCAGCTACGGTTTTGCTCCAAAGCTGATCAGGAAGGCGGGCCTGGCTTGAGACGGACGCCTTCCCCCATCCTTCCCACGGCAACTTCTCCCACAGGCCCTCGGATGGAGCTCACGGAGGTGACTAAAGAGGAGGGCAGTGCGGCCACAATGACTATTTTCAAAACAATCTTTATTGAAGAAACAATCAACTGAACTGCTTATAATCTATCTACAAGACCAAGTCCTTGGCACCAACTGTGTTAAAGGCCTCAAATGCTACCGGGGTTTCAATCTATCCCCCAAAAACAGACCTGAAATCACGGACTAAGAAGCAAAAGCACCAATGTTTTAAGTGACCGACCAACTCCATCCAAATACCCCACCCATCTCACCTCAGGGTGACAGGAAATGTGAGAATCGAGAAATAGTTTCTAGAAATTCTCCCTTCCACCACAGAAGGAAAAGATTTTTATGACCAGTGTGACTTTTAAGAATGCTAGCGGAAACTAAAATATACGCAGAACTTCTTTCCACTACACTCCACCGATAAAACGTCACTTTTTGAGTAATGTAAAAATATATTGGAGGTTTATTGTTTCGTGCCCCTCACTACTTGAGCATTTTTCCAAGCACCTGGATGTTAACGTTATTAAACCGAATGAAGATTCTGTCCCTGTCCATAAGGAGCTCACAAGTCAGGTAACCGTGCCTAAAATGAAAGGCTCTACTCAATGGGTGATACTAATTTCCCTAAGGGACTTTCAGAAACAGAAAAAAGACTGGAAGTTCTGTGCAGTAATCTATTCTTCTCCCTAGTTTAAAAAGAATTTAACATAAACAGAAAACTCTAAAAGGGAGAGGCTGCTACATTCAAAGTAGTAGAATCGGAGTCCCAGTATTATTCACCAAGAAAATGAGCCGCTCCACTCGGTGACAAGGCCTGTGCTAGACACCGGTGGTCGCCAACCCGCACTCTCCATGATGAATTCATACGACCTGGTCTGCTTTTCCTAGAGGAAAACACTCCCAGGCCTGTCGTCCTTTCAGTGACAGATAACTAATGCTTAAAGACCCTAAAGACCACACATTCTCTTTATAAATGACATAATTTCTCAAATGGGAGCCTGAATTCTAACTGGGATTCAAGTCCACACAATTCTATACAAAGCTAATCTTCGACTAAAGGACTCTAGTTGCTGGGATTTCTTTCATTCCAGCGCACTTAACAAATATTTACTGAGCACCAACTGCCAGAAATTTCCTAAATACCGAGCAATTACACTGGCCAAAAACGGACATGGAACCTTCCCTTGTGAGGCTTACAATCTAAGGGTAAGTCCCATAATCAACAAACTAATTTTACTGAGAGAAATAAATAGGATGTAGTGATTCAGATTAAGAAGGAGCTGGGCTTAGGAGAAAAGAGAACAGACTCCTACTGGGTAGGACACTTAGGTCAGGGAGAGTCTCTCTAAAGAAAACCACACAGAAGACAGATTCTTTTTTTTTTTTTTTTTTTTAAAGATTTTATTTATTTTACAGCGAGAAACACAGCGAGAGAGGGAACACAAGCAGAGGGAATGGTAGCGGGAGAAGCAGGCTCCCTGCCGCGCAGAGAGCCCGATGCGGGGCTCGATCCCAGGACCCTGGGATCTGACCTGGGCCGAAGGCAGACGCTTAACGACTGAGCCACCCAGGCGCCCCAGAAGACAGATTCTTAAAACTTCCAAAATTGGGGCGCCTGGGTGGCTCAGTGGGTTAAAGCCTCTGCCTTCGGCTCAGGTCATGATCTCAGGGTCCTGGGATCAAGCCCCGCATCCGGCTCTCTGCTCAGTGGGGAGCCTGCTTCCGCCTCTCTACCTGCCTTCCTCTCTGCCTGCTTGTGATCTCTCTCTCTCTGTGTCAAATAAATAAAGAAAATCTTTAAAAAAAGAAAAAAAAACCTTCCAAAATAGCTGTTACAAAGGCTGGCATGACAATTACTGGAAAGTGTTCTCAGTAACTAATATATATAATTTAGAAAAGACAAAAATATTTTTAAAAATAGAATGAGACTAAACTCATCTATAAACATAATAGAACCCCAATAAATATAACTTCTGAAAATTTTTTTGAATTAGACAAAATGTTTCTAAAACTAAAGAGACTTAAATAACCAAACTGCTAAGAACAGGCAGGGGGAAAAAATCTTAAAATGTAGAGTAATGAGAAATGAGTAGCTATACTAGATATCAAAACCCATTACAAAACTATAGTAATTCAGGTGCCAAGTAGATAATAAAACATGTTTGAATTCAGTGTATGGATCCATAGAGAAAAGATTCAATGAAGAGTGTTGGAACAAGCTAAGCATTAGGTATAAAAGTCTGGATTCCCTACCTCACTCTTTATATAGCAAAAAAAATTCTAGACACAGTCAACTCTGTAAGGTACATTATGACCTCCTTTTTTTTTAAAGTATAAGACTCTCTCCCAATAATTCCAAAGATAGTCTGCATGCAAATGAAAAACCTAGAAGCCATAAAAGAGTTGATAAATTTGATTTAAAATCAATTTCTGAATGGAAAAGTTATATGACAAGGAAATGCAAAAGACCTGTGACAACCCCGGGACATATGCGTGCAATTACCCCACCCCACAGCCCCCTGAAGTTTCCATGAGATCTCGGTTGTACTTCTGTAATGGTACTGTGCTTACTGTTCACCTGGAGTCTTGTTAAAACGAAGACTCTGATTCAGCAGGCCCGGAGATGAGGGGGAGGGGTACCTCCGATTCTGCTAGTCTAACAAGCTCCCTGGAGATAAGTAGCTATATTTTATGGAACCTTCCTAGTTAAAGAAACCTGGGGCCAGAATTAAGAGGGACCCAATACCTTAACAAGAATCACCTGGGAAGGTTTTGGAACAGCCCCGCCCAAGCGTCACCATTGGCCGGTCTGACTTAGAAGATCCAGCTGAACAGCAGGAATCAGTATTTTAGAAAACAACAAACAAATGATAAAAAAAAAACTTCCTCAGCCTGGTTTGCAATCCAGCGGCCAGTTATCTGAGTGCATTCCTGTTTCTTCTGTGCTCTGAACACCGCAGAGAGACCTGTCCGAACTGGCAGCTTCAAACTATTCCTTTCCTGCCCTCAGACCTCACCTGCCCGCCCTCCCCGACCCCCAGGTCACCCTTACCCCCTCCCCCACCCAGAGGGGGCAGGATGGAGAGCGCACAGCAAAGGAGGCCTCCTGCGCGATTGGGCAGCATCCTGGGGACAGCATCCCAGGGACAGTTCCCGCGCTGGCCACCCTCCACCCACTGCTCACTGGCTGTGTGATCCTGGGCACGTCTCCTCATCTCTCAGACCCCATCCCCTCATTTATGAAACACAAGCTGTTGTGAGGGCTAAGCATCAGATGAATGTTATTTCTTATGAGACGTCGGACCCTTGGGAACGCACTTCCATAAATCCACACTCCTCACAGCCACATCCCTGTAACGTTCGACCATGTTTCCCCTCTCGGTCGCTTCTCAATTTACAGGAGAAAGAAAACCTTCCAGGTTTCTACTTTCTATTTCTACTTTCTAACTACACAGATGAAACTTTACGAACTAAATGAGTAGAACATAACATGTCTTATCAAGCCTAAACTAAAAACAGCTTCAACTGTGTAAAAGATGCCAACAAATACTGCACGTACGTCTGGTACAGGGTGCACGGCAAGAACTTTCCAAAACAAACTCTACCTTCTTTAACAGCGTCTACTTTGTTACTTCTGGATGTTAAGTCTCCTCTAAATCTTCGTCCCTCCTCATTTACACCGCCTGCCCGCCGCCCCTGCCCCTCAAGTCTGGGGAAGAGTGGAGGAAGCAGTAATTGGTATCTGGCACCACCCCCAAGGGCACACATCTTACTGGTCTCCTCAAGAAGGCAGCTGCCATTTCATCCATTGGCTAAACCAATGAGTTGGGAAGATTCCCTGGGAGGAACTCGGAAGCACGTGCATGGAACACCCGAGGGAGTTCTCCTCAGGAAGCCTTTGCCAAAGGCCACAGAGAGCATGCCTTCCACATTGATCAGAGATGGGAGGGGAGGAAGCGAGGGGTGGTGCCACCAGGCAGGACGCGCAGGTCTAACGACACATTTGGCATGCCTCCTTTCAGGTGCTCAGCCAACCAAATCATCCCAGTGCCCTGGGGCATGACTGGGGGCGGGGGCAGGGGGTGGGGAGTATTATTGGTCACCAGCCGCCTCTAAAGGAAGCACCATACAACCTGAGGCCACAGGGCCAATCCAGCAGCAGGAGAGCCTAGGTGAGGCCCTGAAGTCTTCCAGTCAGAGACACACATCAGGCGGTCACCCTGACTGTTCCCACCTCGCTGGCTGAACACCCAGGGGACCCTGGGTAAGGCTCCCCGGGACTGAACCCACCCTGGAGCGCATGGTCCAGAACGACAGCCCAGTGTGACACAGCCAGCACAAGCCACAGGCCGCCACAAGGCGCTGCCTCTGTGAGGGGGGCTTCTCCAGAACACCACTCAGGGCCTATTTCCCAGCAAACCAGTTGGCCGGGCACCATTTGGTTTCGATTAACAGTAACACACTCCCTCGAACCTAAGGCAGGGGGAGGATAGGGGAACCTGGGTTCATTATCAGGCCCAGGGGTCTATCAGAAGACCCCGAATCAAGAACTGCAGCCAACCCTTCAGGGAAATGGAAACCAAGAAGTGGAAAACCATCCACATATGAGACTTTCCCAAGGTGTCTCATCTGCTCTGCACAACTGCCTTGTTCGTTCCTCTCTGCCAAGGAGTCTTACTCCATGCTTCTCTCTACCCACGAGTCCACAATCTCCCCGATGAGATTTTCCTGAACTATAATGTGGGCATCAAAGACGAGCGAGGAGTGCCATTCCCATTCCAAAATAAGTCAGGAGACAGTTTACCTCAGCTTGGGTGAGATGTCCCCTCTGATCCAAACACCACAGAGGAGGTGGGCAAGCTGGTCTAACTGTAGAGGATATCCACCTGCCTGGCACAGTTACAAAAAAATAACGATACAAATGAGAGCTGAATCGACTCTGACCTTTGTCAAAGCCACAAGGTTTTCCAAAGGTACCATCTTGTCTTCTGAATCCTCACCCCAAGGAAGCACAGATGTACAGCCAGATCCTCAAAGGACAGACAACTGTCTTATCTGTAGCTTGCTTGTTGGGTGCTTGGGTCAAGGAAAAAAAAGCATTTTGTTGTTATGAAATGGGAATTCATTTCTGGTTCTTCCTTTTCTCTTTAGAGGAAGGTTCTCGGCAGGAATCTTGCCTGGAAACAGGCAAAACCTGGCCAATGCATGAAAAAGTCCTTGAGATCATGAATGCAAGAAGTGGGCAAGAAACAGCCGTCGCTGGGACACACGGGGCACACACAACACACCATGGCAGCTTTCTGGGGCACGCGTACTAAGAGGAATTTTCCATAGGAAGAGACAGTTCGGTGTAAAGGTTAAAGCAAGGCTCACTCCTTCCACACAAAAGCCACTGGGTTTTTCATAAAGTAGCCCCAAAGAGTCCATCAGTCGGGGTCTATTTCACCTAGGGCAACAAACACATTCCTCACCGATCACAGGCGGCTCTGTGCGGTTGCTAATAAGATAATCTGTTACAGGAGGCTTACAAATCCATTTACATTGATTTTAATTAATGAATCAATCCCTGGCCTTGAACAACTAGGTCTGGAGAAGGCAAGCAATCCAGCTTCAGTCTGTACTCCCAGCCTGAAATCTACATTAAAAAGAAGTTAACACTCAGATCGATGAAGGACAAATAAAAATAATTGGGTCTGTATCTCTCACGACATAAGGGAAAAAAACCTCTTCCAAGTTTAGACAGTAACTCTTCACATGTCAATACGAGGAATATATTTTCAGTGATTTCCTAACAAACTCACCTAGGACTAAGGGTCTTGTTTTGTTTTGTTTTGTTTACAAGCCTGAAACCTGGAAAACCCAAGTCTGATATCGTGACTCTCGGTCAAACCTCTGAAATCAAAATGAGCCTAACTTTCTCAACAGCTTATCCGAGCCTTTCAGTCCAGACTGAGGTTGAACAGAGAAATTACCCAAACACAAAATACAAATGACAAGGAAGAACAAAGTGGCACTCACCAGCCTATCTGTGCTCTGAATCTGCCAGGCTTCATTAAAAAGGCAGGCAAACTTTTGCATTTGCTTTTATTTTATCCTTTACAAAGGCTGAAGCAGAATTGGACCTTTCTTGAGTCATTGCCAGCTATGAATTGGAAACGAGCTCAATTTAAGAGACAGCGTCCTTATAGGACTGCTCATCCCTTCGCTTTTCCTCCCCCTTTTTCCTTATCTCTTTCACAGGGTCTGCCTACCCACTCTATTTTTAGACTTCTATCAGAACTTCCAGTGACTCCATATATACCCACTGGGGGAAAAAAAGTCCAAGTTCAGCCCCGTTTTCTCACAGCCAGCTAACACCAATTAGCGGAGGAGAAGAACAGAGGAGTGGATAAATGAAAACGCATCACACTCGATTTTAATTTTTTTTCAAAATCGAAAAAGTCCATAAATCCGCAAGCAAAGCATAAAGCGGCAGTGAGCAGCAGTCCCACGGTAGAGACACCAACCTGGATCCGCTCTGACGGAGGAATGCAGACAGGCCAGAGGCTGCTCATTAAAAAGGAGATACTCGGGCTGCAGTGGACCCACTACATGGGGCGATCGGCACTTCATGTTCCTCCCTTACTTTTTCAAGTATTTAATAAAATAGTTACCAAGCCAATTTTGAAGTCAGCAAGACTGGCCTGAAACGCGGCAAAAGGAATTAAAAGGAAAAAAAAAGAAAGACCCTGTTTATAAGGAAGTAAGTTGCAAGAAAAAGCAAGAGACAGCCGGAGCTCGGCGGGCTGGCATGGGTGTGTTCTCTCCTCTCCTCTCCTCTCCTCTCCTCGCTCTCTCTCTCTCTCCCCTCCCTCCCTCTGCCCTCCCTCTCTCTTAACCTCGAGAACAAAAGAAGTTGATACTTCAGCTGTACATATGGACTCCAGAGCTTTCTGCCTCATGTCTGCGTCCATGCCCACAAGCCGGAGGATTCACTGGAACACGAAAGTCCCCTGCCACATTCGCCTCGAGCTGGCTGGGGCATTTCGAGGGACCCAGCCCGCCGCCTTCCCGGGCCGAGTGTGCAGAGCTGCACGGCCGACCAGGGTACGCCAGCGCAGCCTCACATTCACATCAAGACCACAAATTATAAACAGTTTCAGTAAATTGACTCGAGTGCCTTTGTTCCTCAGACATACATCTTCCTACCGCTTACAAAGGCAGGCAGCAGAACCTAACCACCAATGCGACTCCAGCCAGGACCGGGAAAGGAAGTTATTGAAGCCTGGATTTCCTGCTTTTGCTTGTAGCCAAGAACTATGAGGCTTGTAGTGGTTTCAGGAACTGACTCATCTAATGATTCATGGATAAGATACTGCTTTTAATATGTTTCTGACCCTAAGACTCAGGGACTTCAAACCCAACCCGAACTTATGCTTCACTCTTATTTGCAAATGAATATTCACAGCAAAATAAAAAAGAGGAGGCAAACGGTTAATAAAATCAAACAGCACGCCAACGGCAGGAAAAGGGATATGTGGACAACCCATTTGAAGCCATGATCAAAAGCCTCGTCTGTGGGCTGTGACTTGACCGCATTCAAACTTCCCAAAAGTGGGTAACAGGTGGGATAAGGTTTATTTTTAGATGTCATTCCCCTCGATGTAAAAATAGATTTAGCACAGTAATATTTTAATTCAGGCGCATCTGGGGTTGTGACTCTAAATACCCAAGATGTGAAGAAGCATGTAGCTCTAGATTTAACTGTTGGAGTTACAAACCAGGGAGAGTTCAGGCTTAGCCGACCAATGAGTAATGGGTACTAAGGGACTCCTGGTGGAACTCATTCTCTTAAATCACTCTCTCCAGAACACTGCAATTCAGGACTTCCACTGTCCTCCACCTCTGAACATTACTCTCTTTGCCCCACCACACACGCGCACACATGCTTGCACGAGCAGACGAATGGGGACGGACACAGGCATATGTGTGCACAAACACACACACACACACACACACACACACACACACACACGCACGCGCGTGCCCAGTACTGAAGAGCAAAGCTCTCTAAAAGTACCAAGTCAGGGGGCGCCTGGGTGGCTCAGTGGGTTAAAGCCTCTGCCTTCGGCTCAGGTCATGATCTCAGGTCCTGGGATCAAGCCCAGCATTGGGCTCTCTGCTCAGCAGGGAGCCTGCTTCTCCCTCTCTCTCTGCCTGCCTCTCTGCCACTTGTGATCTCTCTCTGTCAAATAAATAAATAAAATCTTTAAAATAAAAATAAAATAAAAGTACCGAGTCAGGAGCCAGCACCTCTGGCTGCTTCCCATGAGGTCCCCATGGATTCGTCCATCATCAAGAAATCATTTTCAATCCTCCCCTGCCCACCAATCCTTGGGCTTCCCCTTTCCCCCCAGCGGAGGGCACCGAGCACAGGACCAGCTTCAGGGATGGCTTTCCAAGTGTTTACAGGTTTCAACACCAGCCCAGCGCACAGAGGGAAAAGGAAAACAACAATGTAGGCTGGGGGGGGGGAGGAAACAGTGAGAACAGTGGACCGGGCGAGGCCAAAGTGCAGGGGCTGGCTAGCAGGCACGGCTCGGTGGGGCTCCTCCAGCAGATTTACTGACATGACGTCAGTGGCTCCTGTCCAGCTTTTCCTTTGGTAGCTTTTACCACTTGCCTCCTGAAGCCTCCACTGTGTCAGGGAGCCACAGGACCACAATGAAAATTCCCTTTGTGAAACCGAGTTTACCTCGGGGCACAGAGGCCGGCCTGCCTGTGAATTACAGGGCTCCTCGCCTCTCTCTGTGCCCACAGAGGAAAGGGGAGGGGACGAACCCCTACAATGCTGTGCTTTGCTTTAATACAGAGGAACCATTAAATGAACCACACTGCCTTTTAAAAAAAAAAATGAAAATAAAACACAGGGAGGGCGGGTCATTAGTTACTAAGTGAGAATCCAAAATTTCACAGGCCAGGATGCTGGTTAATTTCTCAGCGATGTCATGAATGATGATAATTTCAGGACTCTTCGCTCATTCGCTTGTGAGGCTGTGTTGGCTGGATTGTGAAGGCACATGGCTTTGTTTCACCAACAAAACAAAAAAGTATTACTGAAGCCGAAACTCCAGGCCTGAATGGACCCTCTGAGGAGAGCAATATAGCTTTTTCTCCTTAAAGTGAGCTTTTAATTTTCTTTTTTAATATTTACTTTTTCCCTAAGTGCATATTCTGCAATGAATGAACACGGGTATCAAAACAATTTCCAAGAAACAAAGATAGGAATTACTAAAAATAACTCTCACAGCAGACCTGTTAAAGAAAAAGAGCACCTATTTTAGGCTTAGAGGCTTACTACGGTGTTCCCACAACAGCACCACACTTGCTGTCTTCTAAGGACTCCGCGGCACAAATCTGCCTAAAACCACAAAGCTTTAATGTTGTTTTTTTTGCTTACAAAAATAATGTATTAGTGATAAATTCTTTAAATGACGGAGAGATTAAATACATTCTATCTTAAACACTTCAAGAGAGGAAGGTACAAAACTCAATTCAAGGAGTATTTATTCAAACAGATGTGTGTAAATGACCCCAACCATCTCCTCAAAACATAGCTTGCAGTCTGAATGGCTCAGAGAGGCAATAAGACGAGGAATTTCTCACCTTCTGGTTATTTAAACAGGGAGCAGAACAAACTACTGGATAGACACCACCGATGGCATTGACTGAAGTCTTCTGTAAAACCTAAATTAATGTGAGTTTTGGCCTTCACCATGAGTGTCAAACCATGAACTGAACCGGGGGAATTCTTTGGTCTGGCCTTTTTTCTTAGGGGAGAAAAGGGCAAGATGGCAAGCAAGGGCACGGAAGTGGCGACTGAGAGCCAAAGCAGCCGACATGGCACAAGTGCACAAGGAAAGGATTTGCCATGGGTCAACAAGTTGACCTGGAAGGTGGGATCCATTTCTGAACAAGTTCGGGCAGGGGGAGGGGGGGAGGCAGAGAGGCTAGTGTTCACACTGTAGCCTTGAGATACCGTTTTCCAAAAACCCAGCAGAAATGGTTCCCTCTAAGTCAAGAAAATACAGGAAGAGAATGGGTAGCAGGAAGCTACCAAAAACTATCTAGGTCGCGTCAAAAAGACAAAGGAGCCCACTAAAGAAACTTCTCATGGCCAAAGATGGTACAATTTGAGTATCAACAAGAGGAACTCTACTATATTCAAAACATCCAATAATTTAAAATCTATGCTAGCGTGATACTCAAACAAAAAAAACAAAACAAGAAACCTGCCTCTCCACAAACTATACACCAGGTTAACCAAATAACTGATGAGCATATTTCTCTCTGTAAAAGTCTATTAGCTAATAAATGAATAAAGAACAAGAGGACTGGAATAGAACCAGTTTACAGAGCCCATGAGAAATAACATGTACAGGCAGAGATCATAAACCAATGGCTGTTAATATCACAGAGAGACAACTATACATTACGATTACGTGCCTCTTGTGGAAATACTCGTTATGAAATATTCCTCTCAAAACAAAACAACAACAACAAAACCCCACAAACAAAAACATTAAACATGAGCCAGGTCGAGCTTGTAGATATAAATTCCCGTGAGTGGGAATTACAGAGGACAGGGGCAGATGATCCAGGGCTCCTGGAGGATGTGGCAGCAAAATCCAGAAAGAGGGGAACTTGAGAGACACACAGTGAGGCTTTTATAACAAACCAACTGTAAATGGAAAATAAAGGAGGGAAGAGAGATCTCTAAAGAGTTTTAAGAGACGCAGTAACCAAACAGAACCTGTGGATCTTGTCTGGACCCGGGTTTCAACAAACCCAACTCTGGGAAAACACTGATGAGACAATCAAGGAAATCTGAATGGTGACTTTTATAGATATTTAATATTAAGGAATTATTATTAAAACGTTGCGATGATATTACAGTTAGTATTTTTTTTAAAGAGTCATAGCTTTTAAGCACTTACTGGAAACTTTACAGATGAAATGGTATGACATCTGGGATTGCTTCAGAACAAAAATCCAGTGGGAGACGAGCCAGGGGTTTAGAAGAAACAATGGCCAGGAGTTGATGACCCTTGCTAAGTGATGATGGGACATGGAAGGTCCATTGCCCTCCACTGTACTGAATTTTTCCATAATAAAAACTTTGAAAATCTCAAATAAAATCTAAGATACTTTTCTTGTCCCCCTCCCTCACACAGAGAAAGATGCTACAGGAAGAGGTACTTGGCATTCTAATCTTAGCTACTAGGCGACAAGGAACACCCAGAGATGGTGACCACCTAGTGACAGTGACTTATGGGACACTACCTTCTCTGCCAGCACTGTGCTAACCCTTGCTATGATCCAAGAGGAAGGCACTACCAGGTCCTTTTTATAGGTAAGAAAACTGAGGTTCAAAAAGATTAAAGATGTTGCCCAAGATCAAAGAGATAAATAGAAGAAATGTGTGTAATTCTACAAGTTCATAAACACGAGAATGAGAATGCCTTATGTCTTTTCAAAATAGTAACAACTCTCAAGAGTGCAGTTAAGTCCAGAAGCCATAAGATTCGATGTTCTCCAGTGTTAAAGGCCGCAGAATCGAAAAGTGGTGCTTCTCTGATGACCATTTTTGGTGAAACTCAGGGAACTGCAGGGGCAGTCTCTCTTAAGATTTCACCGTGATAAGAGCAGAAGATAAAAGGGGGAAAGTCTGGCCGCACGCATGTGTGTATACGCGTGTCTTGTGTGTAAAAATGTGAAAGCAAAAGGGAAATTGTCTGAAGAGAGAAAAACAACAGAGCAGGAAATCCAGCAAGAGTGGAAGCTGGGAAAAAGCTTAAAACTAAACCCAGTAGAGGAAGATGGAAAAGCAAATAAATGAGCTCCCATCAGATGGGGCCATTCTGCCTGGGACAAAACCCTCAGAAACTGGCCGGCGGGGTTGGGGGAAGGGAGCTGGAGGCAGAAGAAACAGGGGACTACGGAACCAATTGGGGGAGCAAAGCTCACTGTGAGCCATCCCCCGTATTTCATTATATTTCACTTTATCATATTACTATTTTCTTTATTTTTCAGATGAGAAAACCAAGTAATTTACTTGAGGTCACATGCCCAGTAAAAGCAGGACCAGAGCTGGGGAACCAGGGTCTGACTTCAAAGCCAGGCTTCCAGGCTACTTGGCCAAATATACCAAACACTACAGAGAACCATACAAAAGTCAGGGTGAGGCCAAAATGGCCAACAGCAGAAGTACCCAAAAGGCACAGGGAAAGGTATGAAGACTCTAAGAAGGGAGCAAACCAGCAGACTGGGAAGGAGGGAAAGACAAGAGCACAAGTCCCGAAACTGGTCATCAGTGGCCCCAACTTGCCCTTCTGGACCACAGTCACCAGAACCAGGTGAACAGGAGGAAAACAGTATCAACCAGCCCATGCTCTCCTACTGAAAACCAGCCAAGATGTCAAAGATGGGTAGCAACCTCATTAGCAATCCCATTTTGAAGACCCGAATGTCTGATTATTAAGGGTTCTGAGCAAGCCCATTAACCCCTTCTTCCCCCCACCCGGCCCCCTCCACTGCCCACCCCGTATCACAGCCTACTGTAAATGTTCTACCAGGTTACCTGGGCGGTCACCTGGGCAGGGAAGGGAACAAATTAATCCCATCTTCCCAGGTTCCCAAGCAC
>JAQQSY010000466.1:0-15965 GCA_028646535.1 Procyon lotor | reverse complement strand
TGTGTAGATTGCTTTAGGTAGCATAGACATTTTCACAATATTTGTTCTTCCAGTCCTTGAGCATGGGTTGTTTTTCCATTTTTTGGTGTCTTCCTCAATTTCTTTCATGAGCACTTTGTAGTTTTCTGAGTACAGATTCTTTGCCTCTTGGGTTAGGTTTATTCCTAGGTATCTTATGGTTTTGGGTGCAATTGTAAATGGGACAGACTCCTTAATTTCTCTTTCTTCTGTTTTGCTGTTGGTGTATAACAATGCAACTGATTTCTGTGCATTAATTTTATATCCTGACACTTGACCGAATTCCTGTATGAGTTCTAGCAGTCTTGGAGTGGAGTTTTTTGGATTTTCCTCATAAAGTATCATATCATCTGCAAAGAGTGAGAGTTTGACTTATTCTTTGCCAATTTGGATGCCTTTGATTTCTTTTTGTTGTCTGATTGCTGAGGCTAGGACTTCTAGCACTATGTTGAATAGCAGTGGAGATAGTGGGCATCCCTGCCGTGTTTCTGATCTCAGGGGAAAGGCTGAGAATGATATTTGCTGTGGGTTTTTTTATAGATGACCTTCAGAAGATGTTGAGGAATGTACCCTCTATGCCTACACTGTTAAGATTTTTGATCAAGAAAGGATGCTGTACTTTTTCAAATGCTTTTTCATCATCAATTGAGAGTATCATATGGTTCTTATTCTTTCTTTTATTAATGTATTGTATCACATTGGTTTATTTGTGGATGTTGAACCAACCTTGCATCCCAGGAATAAATCCTACTTGATAGATGCGAGGTTATAAAACATACATGGACATTTGGTATTTTGTTGGATATGCCATATATGTGAAATAGCAGTACATATAAAATATTTATATGCATGGTAATTTTTACTGAGTGTTTTAATTTTTAGAAATAAATTTTAAAAGGTAGTATAGTTTATCATAAAATATAATTTTTACTTCTTTTTTATAATATTGATCAATAAGCCAATGATAATATATTCACAGCTATCCACATACTGTTTTTAAAACCCACCATTAGTGTGAGTTCAGTTCCTTAAGGTTAAGTAACAGAAAATGCTTCCCATTTTTTCTTCAAAGTAATATTGGTCCTTCACCAATACTCATGTCATACTAAGAAAGAACCAAAAAAATTACCAAAGATATGTATAAGTGGAAATATAGCTTGGTGGTGAAATTTAGTAAATTAGAAAAATTGAGCTCCAAAGATTTAAATATCAAAATATTGTGAGTAATTGAGATATTGCTGATATTATTTAATATAAATCAAATAACCAAAACTTACATTTAGTGGAACCAAGCCAATATTTTGTAAATTATAACTGCAAACAAAATATTTGGTATGTAAGATGAGCCTAACATATTTGTATGCAGTAGTCTTAGAGAAAAAACTAGAATAGCATCATACTCAAATTATATATTAGTGTGTTTCAGAATACTTCAACAATGATACCAAACACAACACTGATAGAGCAAAAATGTTATGCTAACAAGCATCCTATTTGTGCTTCATAATAAAATAATATTTACATTTAGATTTGGATTTTATTACATTGGTGTTTTATTTATACTTTGAGTTATAACATTAATACTAGGCTAAATCAAGTTTAGCCCAATTTCGTTTTTCACAAACTTTGCTTTTATGCATATTTGCATAATTTCTAGCAAACAGTAATCACAGTAATTCAGGTATCTATAACCTCCTCTAACCATGTCATTCATAATTGCAGAAAATAGAAATTAACCTTTCTAAGAGCTCAATAGCATAATATTGTTTGCTGTTATGAAAAAGGTAGCAGGTGTGACATTGGGCAGCAGTCATTTGTCAACTTAAGTAAACCATAATGGTGGCATCAAGAAGAAAATTATGCTAATGTAAAAGTGATGTTTCTCAGTGCTATTATTAGCACTCTATACCAGCAGAATGATAATGAGAACTAAATCACTTCTGAATTTCCAAATTTATTTTTTTTTCTTATGGTAGAGTGTTTCTTAGATTTTTTTTTAGATTGAGTGCAGAGTTAGACACATGGAAGGCACTTAATAAATTGTAAATTCGTGGACTGCAACCTAAAGACTAGTCATAATTAGCTAATGTATTCTCTCTTGCAATGAATGCATTAATTTTTTTAAGTGTAACAGTTTTCAGTATTTATGTTACTTAGAGGTTTAATAACACTTTAGGGTCCCTCCTCCCCTTTACATGTGTCTGAGTTTGTTAATAAACAATATGTCAAAAATATTCTGCTCTTCCTTGTGACTCAAACTTATAACTTATGTTTGAGGCCTGAATCTGCCTTGGTTATATGAGCTTCAGAAAGGAAGTTAATTTCTATTGACTTTTAATTTATCTATTAAAAAAGGAAATAGTCATCATTTTATTTATTTTGAATTGTCATTGTAAGGGTTGATGATATGTGTATAAAATCATGTAATGAATTTCCAAGCACAATATTATTAAAATAGAGTTGTTACTTAATATTGCTTGCCAAAAATTAAATTCCACTAAATTCAGTGTTGAGAGAAAGTATGCAATTATTTGAGGAATAAAAATATTAAAGTCTAAATGGTTTTGCATTTTTATGTCTATGTCCAAAACCTGATAAATCAAAGGTTATCAAGTATTGTAATAATATGGTTAAATGTTAAATGCAGAATCCTCTCTGCTTGCTGTAAGATTAGGTGAAGGATAAACAGTATCATATTTAATAAAAATAAATTATCTAAGGTAGACATATGAGCCCCATGATGAGAAAGCTGAAGAACAGAGCAATGTCTTCCTCTGTCGTAGAGCTAAAAATGCCAAGAGCTGGGATTTTCACACTGACTATTTTACTGCCAAAGACCATATTCCTAATTTCTAAGCCATAACTTCTCAGCATTTATGAATGAAGTTATATTCAGCAAAACTTCTGTAGTAAAAATAAAGACAGCCACAAAGACTTTTTTATTCTTCCCATTGAAAGATGAATTCTAATTCCCCTCCCATTGAATCTGAACTGGGTTTATGGACCTGCATGACCAATCCAATACAGTAGAAGTGACATTGTGGAACTAGCAAGGCCAGGTCATAAGACACCTGATAGGTCTCACCAAAACCCCTTGGAACACTAATTCTCGGAAGTCTGAACTGCCATGTAATAGACTGACTATCCTGCTGAACAGGCCACATGGAGAGGACCTGAGACTACTTGGAAAGTATGAGTCCATCTGAACCCATTTTTTTAGCTATCCCTTTCAAGATTAACTCCAGACCACATAGCTGTCAGCTGAATAATTCTGGGTGACCCACATCAATATCAAGTAAAATAGAAGAATGCCCCAGCTGATCCTTGTCTGAATTTCTGACCGACATAATCACAAGATATAATAAAATAGTTGTTCCTTATGCCACCGAGTTTTAGGGCAATTTTAAAGCAGAATGCATGGAGACTACAAATTTTAGGATAACTAAGAAAAGATTCTCTACCACTTATGTCAATAATAATAACAATAATAGTTACACATGGATGAGAGGGATATTACAGATAATTTTGACAGTGAATTAATCCTAGACAAAGAAATTTGGGGGGGATCTTTCATTGAAGTTTACTTCCATTTGAATACCAATGCCAACCAGGCCTCAGCTTAAGATTTGTAGAAAGTTATTTTAATCTATCCTAAAAAAAAAAATGTTTTATGTTCAGTTGGATAATTTCATGTAAGTTTTAGGCTTCATAATTCTATATCAATTTCTTTATGTGATGAGTGAAAAATGAATTCAACAGCTATGTAAAAGGAGGCATATTATCAAACCATTGATCAAACCAATCATGGGAAACCCTCATATTTTTCCTCAACTTTAAAATAATATTTTGTTCTTAACATGGTAGATTTAGTCTGTGCTTCTACAAAATAGGCATGCTCAACACTTCTCATAAAAAATCATGCAAATAATATTTTAAAAAAACATTATGTCTCTAAAAATTTATAGGTAGGAATATTGCTGACAAGTACAAGTAACAGAGATTCAAAATGGAAACCCTAGCCCATAAATCAGCAAATATGTTTTTAGTACAGGACCCATAGTAAGTAAAACATGAAAGTTGCCTATGATTCCTTCCAACTGACAACTTTTAAAAGAAATTTGATCTCCTTTTGATATTAAGAGAGGACATGACTACAGACTTCATAAAGACATTTTTTCTTAAAATAAAAAAGGTATTTTTAAAAATTAATCATAGAATCCTCATCTTAATATAGTCAAAACTACAGGGGCCCCTGGGTGAGGCAGTCAGTTAAGCATCCAACTCTTGATTTCAGCTCAAGTCATGATCTCAGTGTTGTGAGATCAAACTCTGTGTCTGGCTCCTTGCTGAACATGAGTCTGCTTGAGATTCTCTCTCTCTCTCTGCCCCTCCCCCCACTCATGTGTGTGTGCTCTCCCTCACTTTCTCTCACTCAAATAAATAAATTTAAATAAAATCTTTAAAATATGTATATGTAGTCAAAAATACATAAAGTACAGACAGAAAATTCCCTTAGAAATAAACAATAATGATAATCTCAAATATCCAAGTTAACACTGAGCAAAACATCTTTCCCCACAGTATTATTTCATATAGGCTGAAGAAGGCATTACATCCAGTGAGCCCTTTACCTTTTCCTAGCAATCATCATACAGAATGGGAAGAACTGCCACATTTTCAAACAAAAATAACTTTTCTGCTTCACTCTGAGATGAAGTAAAGTAACCATTCTGGGTGTCATGATGTAGTTCTAAAAGAAACAATCACAAAATCCTTAACTTCATGTCCTATGCATGAAAGAAAAAAAAATTATCACTATTCAAAAATCTCGTATACACAAGAAGTTGTATTTTCTTCTAGTGAATAGAGTCTATTATCTGTATTAATGTGATTAACAATTTAAGAAAATTTAAGAATTGCCTAAGCATTTCTGTTCTGAAAAATAAAAAAATGAATAAATACAATCGCAAAGCACCTTATTCAAATATAACGACAACAACAATAAAAGTTGTTGCTCTACTTTCACTAATTGAATAAGCTTATTAACAAAACAAAGGGAAAGGTTATTATTGTGGTTTTATGCAATGAGTTCTGTAATAATTTATTTTAAAACTGGAAATACATTTGGAAACATCCTGCTCCAGGCGTGCCCTCACAAGATGTTTCATCACCTGCGGAGTTCTTTCTGGAACACTGGAGAGCATATGGTTGTAGAAACTAGTAAAGTTTCTCCAACATGTATGATCATTATTAGTCATAAAAGCCCATGCTTCTCAGCAAATGAAAATTTTCCTTTGTTATTTTTATCTTTGAAATCATATATAAAACTTAATCTTCAAACTACAATTTGTCTGAACACATCGGTCTTGGTGGCCTTTCTAACATCCACAGTTATTTTCTTCAAGATTATTCTGAAGGGGGTGCCTGGGTGGTTGAGTGGGTTAAAGCCTCTGCCTTTGGCTCAGGTCATGAACTCATGATCCTGGGATCAAGCCCCACATCAGGCTCTCTGCTCAGCAGGGAGCCTGCTTCCCCCTCTCTCTCTGCCTGCCTCTCTGCCTGCTTGTGCTCTTTCTCTGTCAAATAAGTAAATAAAATCTTAAAAAAAAAAAAAAAAGATTATTCTGAAGAGTAGGGGTCAACTCTTGCAGCAAGATCCATACAATAGCATTTTCTATTCTTATATTGTTGAGGGCATTCTTAAGTATTAAATTTTTAAATTCTTTTTTTTTTTTTAAGATTTTATTTATTTAACAGAGAGAAACACAGCGAGAGAGGGAACACAAGCAGAGGGAGTGGTAGCGGGAGAAGCAGCCTTCCTGCCGAGCAGAGAGCCTGATGTGGGGCTCGATCCCAGGACCCTGGGATCTGACCTGGGCCAAAGGCAGACGCTTAATGACTGACCCACCCAGGCACCCCTAAATTTTTTTAAATAAGCAGAAATGCATAAAAAGAGGGTTCATTTTTGAGTTGGTTTTTATTTTTACCCAGTGTTGTCTATGAAAAATTAATTTTTCCAAGCTGGAAAAATTTCTATTTCTAAACAAGGATTAGACCCCTGGGGCCACGTAAATGTAGCAACATATTAATATTTATGCTTCAGTTCTTGTCAAAATTATGAAAATAGATTAGTATAAATATTATGACTTAAAATATTTACATAGTGGTGTGGTGATACCTACGCAGACATTAGCACAGAGATTTGGATTTGTAGTGTCTAATCTGAGCAGTCAGTGCCTGAGCATATATCAGGTTTAAAAGTTGTCTAAGAATGCATTCCTGTTAATCCAAGTGATGTCAAAAGAAATTTCATCTGACAGAAGCTGAAGGTGAGCTAGAAAAGGACAGTGATGTGGTTTTACTGGCCTTCTTAAAAAGGGAATTCTTGGGATTTGATCCAGCTAAGAAAAACAGAAACAAAATAATAGTGATTTTTTTTTTTTTCAAAAGATAGACTTTGATCCTTCCCCACATGAGAGAATTTGACGGTGGCAGTCAAAATGTTGATATGAGGGAACCAGGCTTCTTCCAGCTTTCTCCTCCAGCAAACTTGGTATGCAGCTATTGTCCGCAATTCCATCATGACCGCCCTGGCTCCAGCCATGATGTCTGCCTTATGAGTAGAGCAGAAAGAGAGGAAGAAATGTTTGTTTCCTCTTCATTAAAGAAACTCACCAGAGTCATACCAGCTCTTCCACTTACACCTTATTGGCCAATACTGAATCATGTGACCATAACTAGCTGCAAGGAAAGCTGGGAAATTTGGTATTTAGCTAAGAAATGTATATAGTAAAAAAAGAAAATGGGGGTTCCATTTGAGGAAAACAACAAGAATGGATATTTGGTAAAGAGCTGGAGTTTCTAACACAAATACATAATCTCAACTAGTTTCATAATCATATACAGTTAACATTTATGATAACCATAGGGGAGGAGAGTGGCATCTATGTATTAATACAATTAGTTGGCTTAGATAAGCGAGCCACTGTAAAGCACAGAAATTATCAGACCCAATTTATAAGTGTTGTGACGATACATTTTTTTATTCAAAACCTTAATTTGCCACCCATCCTTCCATGAGAAACATCCTATGACAACATTTCCCTATATATTATTCAAAACTTTCATATACATCCTGCCCTTCAACAGTAAAGAATCTAGTGAATATACTTTGAAAAAAAGGTTTCTTATCCCTTGTCAGCTTTTATTTTGTCCACAGCATACCAAAAAAATATTCAGTGATAGCAATTTGATTGCATTCACAATTTTTTCTATTTTCTTCAACACTGGAACAGAAGGGATAATATTAACTGACAATTGCTCTCTGAATAAAGTGTAGTAAGGATCACATTCAGGTAGAAATTGCAATTCATATCTTTTTATTGTGGTAAATATACACAGTATAAATTGACCATTTTACCCATTTTTAAATGTACAGTTCTGTGGCACTAAGTTCATGCTGATTAGTTTGCAGCATTATCACCATTCAATGACAGAACTTTTCATCTTCCCCATCTGAAACTCGATACCCATTACACACTGCGTCTCTGTTCCTTCCTTCCCTCAACCCCTGAAAACCTCTATTCTACTTTATGTGTCCACGAATTTGACTATTTTAGTTACCTCATATAAACTCTCTCTAAAAAGTGCCAGATAATAAATATTTTCTGCCTTCTGGGTCATGCAATATGTGCTGCTCAGTTGTTACTCAATTTTGCTGTTGAAACCAACTTTGGCAAATACTTAAGCAAAATGTGTGGCTATGTTCCAATAAAGCTTTGACTATGGAAACTGAAATTTGACTTTCATATAGTTGTCAGGTATCATAAAAAATTCTTCTTTTGATTTTTTCAGTGTTAAAAAACATAAAACCAAGTGGTTCTTTATCCTATAACACTCTTCACTGACATCTTTAGAGAATCCCAACTATAATTCACATTTTTCAAGTGGCCACTAAGAAACTCCGACTTTCTTAGTTATTGCAGGAACATGAACTAATGCAATATTTTGGTTTATATATAATGTTTGTTCATAGACATCAAACAAATAGCCATAAGATTTCTTAAGTTGCAAGCATTTTGCTTTATTCCTGGTTATAGTACCTATCTTTACTGTAATGTACAATCCAGTCATTAGTTTTTCTACTAAGATACAGTAATCCTCAGATTCCTAGGGGGTAAAAAATCTTACAGGATATTCTGTTTAAATGTACATCCTTCTTGGGGTGCCTCCGTAGCCCATTCAGTTAAGCCTCCTGACTCTTGGTTTCAGCTCAGGTGTGATCTCAGGGTCCTCAGATCAAGCCTCATGCTGTGCTCCAGACTCAGTGTACAGTCTGCTTAAGACTTTCTCTTCCTCTACCCCTACCCTGCATACATGCGGGCTCTCTCTCTAAAATTAATAAATAAATCTTTAAATTTGGGTCCTCTGCGTGGCTCGGTCAGTTAAGCATCTGCCTTCGGCTCAGGTCATGATCCCAAGGTGTTGGAATCGAGCCCCACATCCAGCTCCCCGCTCAGCAAGGAGCCTGCTTCTCCCTCTCCCATAGTGCTTGTGCTCTCTAGCTGTCAAATTAATAAATAAATAAAATCTTTAAATATAAATAATTAAAATATATGGGCATCCTTCTCATTAGAAACTTAGAGTGTGTTTATGATCATTTTTGTGGTTGGTGGTGATGTGGGGTTTTTTTTGTTTGTTTATTTCTTTCTGTTTGTTTGTTTATTTCTTATCATTTGGTACATTCCAAATAGTAAAGCATGCAGGGTTCAATTTATGAGGCCTGAAGCTTTAGACATGATATCATCTTGTTGAATAATTGACCATAGCAGTCTCCTAGCATCTCTCATCACTGGCTGCAAACATATCTGGAAAAAAACATATATGGTTTCTTCTTTTACTCTCAATCATTGTTGAGGAAAAAAAATGTCAGACTGGAGTGACTGGGAACAGCAAGCCATGTGACCTCTCCTGGTCTTTCTGCCTCCATTTCTCTCTTCGCCAAAAGGAAACCTTGCTGGTGTAGAGTCTTGCTTCTGTTAAAGGAGGTTTTGAACAATCCGCTTCCTCCACACTTTTTAAATAGCTTGCAATGAATGCACACAACCAAACCAACCCTTACACCTGTTCCCAAGACACTTTAAACATGCATTAGATGAGTATAAGGCCCAAAAGTCCAACAGCTGGAATGTAGAGCTTCCTTTGCTATTTTCAAAAGATTCCAGTTGGTGTGAACACTTACCAATTTGTAAGAATGTTAGATTCTTGAGGATCTACAGAGCCACCTGGTCATTACATTTTTTAATTTCAACCAGTGTTGGCCACCGCTCTTTCCCATTAATAAAAAACTTTACATGTTATCTGGTATATTTTACATGTTATACTGGTTTAGCTGGGTCCTCTGCTAGGGATCTCTCAAGGTTGTAATTAAATGTTAATAAGGCTGTGTTTTCCTCTAGAAGCTTGTCTGGAGAAGAATGTATTTTCAAACACACTCAGAATGTTGGCAGAATTTATTTCTTCATGGTTGGAGGACAGAAGGCTCAGTTTCCTTCTAGCTTTCTGCTGAAGGCCACCCTCAGCTACTAGAAGTTACCCCAAGTTGCTTGCAGTATGGACTTTCTTTCACTGTGGCTACTTACTTCACTAAGCGAAGCAAGGAGAGTCTCTAGAGTGAACCTGCTAGCACGACTGAGTTTTATATAACATAACATAATCAAGGAAGTGACATCACATCACCCTTGCTATACTCTGTTGTGTAGAAGCAAGTCACAGATCCTATCTACACTCAGGAGGAGATTATACAAGATCACAAACACTCCACAGAGTCTATCTGGTATAGGTCATTTTTAAGCAAGAGAGCAAGAGAGAGCACGCGCAGGTAGGAGAGGGAGAAACAGGCTCCCTACTGAGCAGGGGCTCTATCCCAGGACTCTGGGATCATGACCTGAGCCTAAGGCAGCCGCTTAACCAACTTGAGCCACCCAGGTACCCCCTGCCACAGGCCATTTGTAATAGCAGAAGTTAATTGATACAAACAATCAGGTAAGAGGCAGTTTCTTTAATAAAGACCTTAGGCTATGGTTAAAAGGTAGAGTCTGTGCCTCAGTTGCATCCCAGGTCAGCCACTTAGGTGTGTGCCATTGGGCAGTTCATCTAACTTTATCATTAACCACCTAAACAATTGCTATTTAAATAACGTTTGTAGTTTTTTAAATCTATGGGAATCCTTATTAATGACAAGTCACAATCATACTGATAGCTTCTGCTCTTATCATAAAAAGAAGAGGAAAATTGAAATAAAATGTTGTATGTCTATCACAACTTTGTACCCAAATAACTTATCAGTCAGGACATTTTTTAAAAGTATCCATGAGCATCAGCACCATAGAAAAGAACACAATGCAAAGAGGAGCTCTTGCCGCAGGCACTTTTCAGTGACATAAATATTGAAGTCATTGAGACATTAAACTCTAATTTTGGATTCATGCTGCAGTGATTTCACTCTATTGCATAGTCTGCTAGGATTTCCCACCTGTTTTTCCATAAAACTGAAAGTAGGAAACCATTGAAATTCAAGTAGGTTTTTACTTAAATTTGTTTCTTATTTGAAACATCTAAAAAGGCAGGAGGTAACAGCTAAAAGGGTGAACTTTCTCTCATGCTAACAAAGTGATTTTTTTAATCTTTATTCTTCTGTTTAAATTGCAAAGAATTATCTATAAATGCTCTTGAATTGTACATATTATTTACACTTTTGATTTCTAATATACATTACCAACATGATTTGTATGTCACATTGCAATTTAGGCTGAGTGTTAAGTTGCAAAGATTAAAGTAACATAAAAATGAAGCACTATTATTTTATTCCTACTTTTTGAGTAATTCAAGAGTGTGTTAAAATAGGCTTGACATTTCACGATTTTTAAGGAATAGTTCACTCATTTCTTTTGAACAAAAATTGTAAAGACTAACTACATTGTTTTAATTTATTTGGCAAGTTGGTGGCATCATAGTTTTAGAAATTCTTGATGCCCTGCTAATTATTGTACATGAAATTAATACATACTTTTTGATCTTTTCTAAAGCAAAATCTACTTTTTCACATTGTAGTATGCTCCTTGCTGATATACAAAAATTACTGAGTATTTTTTTCAATGGTTCATTGTCTTGACTTAAAAGTATGTATTAATGAAAAAAATATTCTCTGATGAATACTTGAAATTTAAGTCTTTTTTTAATTTGAGAAAAAAAGCTTTCTTATGAGCAGCTTCTCCTTTAAGACATTTAGGTCCCTGCAAACTTGTGAGTTGGAAAAGTGACTCGCAGAATCATTAGGATGGTAAGATGTAAGAAAGAGGAGGAAAACCACTAAGTATTAAGCATAATGATCTGCACCTGGTTTCAATCACGACTTTCTTCCTAAGCATCAACCATTTTGGAATACAAATTTCAGTGCTCACACAGCTGGAATACAATGCTACTTTCCAGAGAGTGGAAAGTCATTAAGAGTGTACAAATAGACCACAATATGATTTTGTTAAGGCTGAACTATGAAATTTACCAAAGAGTAGGATTGTTTAAAATAGGTTCAGTTTGTTCAGAACTACTTTTTAAAAATAGCCTAAAAGTAAATACAGAGAAGATCATTTCATTGCCTGTGTGGGATTGATTTACAAGGAGTCTATAAATACAAGAGTGATTAGCATCTAATGTGGGAGCTGCTGTCCGAAAATAAGCCTCCCTGTATGGCTCCAAAGGGTAAAAATTCTGCTACCAAGGGAACAGACTTGATTTTCCACTTATCTTGTAATGACTTCCTGCAGGCAAAAACCTAGAGCCAAAATCCTACTGACATCTGTTTGTTGGTATGGGTCTTATTTAGAACCCTAGTACTAGATAATTATTCATTATTTGTTGGCAGTAGGATTGTGCAGCTCGCAATGTTTTGCAACATTTAAGCTATAATAAATAAAGGAATATACAAAACTCTTCTCCTCAATACTCATTTATATAGAGCATCAGCAAAACAAATGGGAGAGGGTACAACAATTTATTGCTAGAAAGTCACTGCTTACAGTTCACATTTATCATTAACAAAGGCAAGGAAAGAAAACTGTCAAGTTTTTCATCTTAAGTCAAGTGTGACATTTTAATGATCAAGGACACTTCATGTTGTAATTTATGCTATTATATAAGTCATCCTGAGGAGTATTTTATTTTGTCCATAATATTTACTTTTAAGGCACTATGATTTCATTGAGGAATAATGGGATTTGAGTTAGAAAAAAATTTGAATTTTAGTCTAGACTTGACCTTAGGGATATTAGGAAAAATCACTTAACCTTCCTAAACCTTCTTAGTCATGTATTATTTGGTGATAACAATATTTATCTCAAAAGGTCATAGTGGAGAATAAGTTAATAGACAGGATATATGACATCATTGTCTTAACAATGTTTTACTTTCTCCCTAAACTCTTCCATTACTTGCTTTGAAGTGTTTAGTTTGAAGCATAAGTCAGTGCTGACCAAGTAATGTGTAGCATTGAAAGAAAGCCCAAGCCAATTCAACTTAAATATAGGTATGTGGGCTAACTACATGATAGAAATATTAGTTAGGTACTTACAATGTGAGAATGATCCAAATATGGACCATATCTATGGTAGATTTAAAAACGTCCCCCAAGATATCATGACCAAATTCTTAGAACCTATGAATATTACCTTACGTGACCAAAAAAATTTTATTATTTTTAAGAATTTTGAGAAGAAGACATTATCTTGGATTAGGCAGTGGGGCGGGGGAGAGGGGGTCCTGAATGCAGTCACATGTGTTCTTATAAGAAAGAAGCAGAGGTAGTGTTAATACAGAGAGAAGAGGATACACACAGAGATGATGTGTCCATGGTGGCTGATGTTATACTAATTAGATGTAAGTAAAGAAAGATGGCAGCCGGGGCGCCTGGGAGGCTCACTAGGTTAAAGCCTCTGCCTTCAGCTCAGGTCATGATCTCAGGGTCCTAGGATCGAGCCCCACATCTGGCTCTCTATTCCACGGGGAGCCTGCTTCCCCCTCTTTCTCTGCCTGCCTCTCTGCCTACTTGTGATCTTTCTCTCTGTCAAATAAATAAATAAAATTTAAAAAAAAGATGGCAGCTACCAGCTGGAAGAAGCATGACACAGCATGAAATATGATTCTCCCCTAGACCTTCCAGAGGGAATATGGCCCTGCTAACACCTTGATTTTGGACTTTCGGCACCAGACTGTGATAGAGTATATATCTTTGGTTTTACACCATCAAGCTTGTAGTAACTCCATCATAGCATTGTCCAATACGAATACAGTATTTTTATTGTTTATAGCTAAATTAGATTGACTAACAAATCATTCATGACATTGGAGAAGATAAACACTCGAAGTTCGATCCAATTGCTAGAGGACTGTGAGGCAGTGACTATGCAGTCATAAATCACCATAAATGTAATATTTGAGTGGGCATTGAAGAATATATAGAGTTCACAGGAAAACAAAGAATGGGAGAAGGACATTCCAAATGTACCAAATAGATGAAGGCAAAAAAGATGGTTAAAATGTCAGATAAGCACAAGTTAGTGGTTGTTTTGTTTTTGTTCGCTTGTTTGCTTTTTAATGTAAATTTCTTACACTAAAATGGAGGAATTGTGTGGAGGAAATTTAATTTTGAGACCCAGTAGTAAAGGACATAATGTAAAGTCCTGGGACCTAAATTGAGGTGCTTGCATGGATCAGCACGTGAGCAAATTAGAAAATGTTATTTAATTTCTGAACCTCAGGAACTGCTTAGGTGCCTTCTCTTCACATAATATATCTTTCCTAAGAAAGCACAGCAACTTGTCTAGTCCAGTGTACATTATACATTACAGAGTGGAGTGGATTGCCAGTAGGAACAGTGTCCCAGGCATACAAGTATAATGGATAAAGGGCTCTTTAAAAGAAAACAAAGCAGTTATGTTAAAGAGAGAGCGAGATATGGTTAAGATTCTCAACCACTCATTAGTGCAAAGAAACTGAAGAAGCAACAAAACCACTTATTTATAGATGTATATGTTAATGGTAGTTTTGTTGATGTTGTTATATGGGGAATATGAATGGGTTCATTGTATTCAATTTATTTAATGGCTTTGTGTAGGGTTCATGTATATGAAGGGAACATTTGTCTTGTTCCCATGAGTTAAAATAACAATTCAAGTATTTTCATGAAGAACTGTTTTCTAAGGGCATAGAGCAGAAAAAAACAGCCAACATTTTGAATGCCTACGTGTGCAGATTAAGTAGGTACTATATTGCCATTTTAATAAAAATGTCTCAACCATTTTTATTTCTTTCTGATTTTGAAGGAACGTACTCTTACATAAAGAAGGATATCTGCGAATGTATTTAGGCATGAAGGAGCATAGCCTTTTAGGAAAAGTAGAAAGAGACAGCAGTGTTAGAAGAAAGGGTGAGCGACCAGGAAAACAACAGAAAAGACTCAAAGGTCATTTGCAGGACTATCGAGAAGATCTTATGCAGTGAGCTGAAGGGTTTAGAGGTGACACACAGAGGATGAATTAAAGGAGAAAAAGTGGACCTGAGTAACCAAGTAAGGCAAAGAAAATGAAAACCAACAAATAATTTTAGACAAGAGAAAATGCAGACCTAAGCAAAAATAATAGCCATGCCACAAAAAGGATATCTAACATGTATTACATAGGGCTCATTGTGAGGGCTCTGTGGAATGACAAAATGAGGCAGTAAATTCATATCTTCTTTTTTCCCCTCAATATACTTTCTGATATGATTAATAATAGTTCTTAGATCTCCAGGTTTGACCATGTCAAGTATTCATAAAACCATTGAATTTATACCTAATATTTAATATGTGGTAATATATAAGTGAACAGAACTCTAAATGATAATCTATACAAAGAAACAAAAACTGAAAGCTTTTATTTTTCTCATCAAAGTATAAAGCGTTGTCTAAAATAAAAGTACAAGTTTTTCAGATAATATTGTCCCCTACAATAGTTAGCAGTGACAGCAAAATTGGCATTTCATTATAAGCCAATCCAGGTTAAAATGAAAACCCTATCACTTAAGAAAAATTAATCATACTGATAAACATATAAGTGGAAAAAGTTAAATTTTTGTAACTATTAATTCATCATCAGGGAATAAAATTTTGTGCAAAGAAAAATATTATAAAGTAATTTTATTGATCTGGAACAATAATAACAAACAAACAGTTATTTTTTCTGAAATAGCCATGTTTTACAGCATACAATTCTTTTCTGATTTTTAAAACATTCTATTGTTAAATATATGACACATGCCATAGTTAGATAAAAGCTCATTTAAGTTAAATGAGACTGCTACCAATTATAGTAATTGTCAGAAAAGCAACTGGCTTTGGGAAGTTAAAATTATTGTCTAGGAGCTATTCTGAATAACTATTGAAGTGAAGGAATTTAAAATTAAGTTTTCATTTTCCACAAAAGATCTAGATATAAGAGATTGTATTTATTGGTTTTAGTTAGTAATAAATTGCTTCACATTTATGGGAAATTTTTTTTTCGTGTTTTAAACTATTTTTTTTCAAGATTTTACTTATTTATTTGACAGAGAGAGATTGAGATCACAAATAGCCAGAGAGGCAGACAGAGAGAGAGGGGGAAGCAGGCTCCTTGCTTAGCAAAGAGCCTGATGTGGGGCTGGATCCCAGAACCCTGAGATCATGACCTGAGCCGAGGGCAGAGGCTTTAACTCACTGAGCCACCCAGGTGCCCCTAAACCATCTATTTTTAAATAGTAGTCTTTATTTTTTTAATTTTTTTAAAAGATTTTATTTATTTATTTGACACAGAGAGAGGGATCACAAGTAGGCAGAGAGGCAGGCAGAGAGAGGGGGGAGAAGGCTCCCTGCTGAG
>JAQQSY010000465.1:0-16003 GCA_028646535.1 Procyon lotor | reverse complement strand
AAACGAAATCTGGCCATTTGCAACGACATGGATGGAACTGGAGGGTATTATGCTAAGCGAAATAAGTCAGTCAGAGAAAGACAAGTATCACATGATCTCTCTGATATGAAGAACTTGATAGGCAAGGCAGGAGTTTGGGGGGGTGGGGGAGAGAAATGAAACACGAAGGGATGGGGAGGGAGACAAACCATAAGAGACTACTAGACTCAAGAAATGAACTACGGGTGGCTGGGGGGGTGGTGGGGTAGGGATAGGGTGGCTGGGTTGTGGACAATGGGGAGGGTATGTGCTATTAAGTGCTGTGAAATGTGTAAGCCCGAAGATTCACAGACATGTACCCTGGGGCAAATAATACATTATATGTTAATAAAAATTAATTAAAAAATATATATATAATAAAAAAAAAAAAAGAAAAAAAGCTTGGGAAATTATACAAACTTGAGGAATCACAAAATACCTTAGTATATTATGACAAGACTTGGAAAAATCTCCCATTTAACTTAGTTAAACCTAGCTTTTCCTAAACTTACATGACCATGGTTTTTGGCAGAACACCTATTAAATCACATGGAATTGGTGTTTTGAGGGAAAATGAGGAAGGCTTGGCTGCCATTCAACATTAGTAGATTTTGCTTACCAACTAATTTAGTCAGGTGTTTTTATTTTTCTCTTTGATTTACATACTATCCCATCAATGGCCCCAAAGAACACATTTATTCCTAGTCAAGATTTCATTTCTATGAGTGAGATATAGTAGGAATATTGCCAATCCAAGTATCAGATATGAAATTATGATGTCAACTGATGGTGCACAGAAGATGCATTAAGTTCAAATACTATGAAATTGAGACCAGATATCTAAAAAATGTGCATGCGCCCTGGCAGCAATAGCATAATTGCCATGACACACCAAGTTCATTTTCAAGTTTGCTAAATCAGCATCAAAAGAAAGAAATTCCTCTTACATGTGCCAGGTAATTAAAAAGCATAGTTCTAACATTAAATACATTAAATAATTATACCTATCCTTCTCTATGCCAACATCAGCTTGTTGTATAGCAAGAGAAAAAGGGTTTTAAAGCTTTGAACATATGGGATTTTGTTTTCTAACATAAATGTTCTAACATTTAGCAACGTTCGAGAGGATTGTACTCACTTAGGATGGGCAGCTGTTTTCCTGAGCTACCATGAACAAAAAGCTTCTAGCACGGTCCTAGTATATAGGATGCAATCAGTAACTGAAATATTTTCTCCCAATTATTTTTTATTAATAATATACATTTTAAAGAACAGTTTTAGATTTGTAGAGAATGTATACAGATATAAAAATAATATACTTTCTATTTTTAACATCCCACTATATGCTATATTTGTTACCACTATTGGTAACTATTGTTACCAAATATATGTGCTATATTTGAAACCACTATTCACACATTATCCTAACTAAAGTCCATAGTTTATTCAGATTTCCTTAGTTTTTATGTAATGTCCTTCTTCTGTTCCAGGACCCCACCAGGATACCACATTTCCTTTAATTGTCATTTTTTTTTTGGCTCCTCTTGATTATGACAGTTTCTCAAACTTGTTTTTGATAACCTTGGCACCTTTGAGGAGTACAGATCAGATATACTATAGGAGATTCTTCTATTAAACTGTGTTTTTCCAATAATTATCCTGGGGTTATGGGTTTTGTGGAGGAATATTACAGAGGCAAAATGCCATTTTCAACACATCATATCAACATTACATACCATCAACATAATTTCTCACTATTGATGTTCACCTTGATCATCCAGCTAAACTCATGTTTGTCAGGTTTTTCCACCATTAAGTTATTCTTTTTTCCACTTTTCTATATCATAATATTTGTAATAAAATCATTATGCACACCCCACATTTAAGAAGTAGGGACTTAGGTTTCCCCTCCTATAGGGCAGAGTATCTCCATAATTTCTTTGGAATTCTGCACAGAAGATTTTTCTCTCCTTTATGTATTAATTTACTTCGTAATTTATTTACATCAATATGGACTCATAGCTATTCATTTTATAATTTGGCTTATAATCTAATATTATTTTTTGTTCTTTTGTTGCTCAAAGTGTTCCAGTTTGAACCACTGATAGCTCTTTCATTTGGCTCCTGGGTTCTTTTTGCAGACCTCCTTCATCTCCATCATTGTGGATTTCTTTATTTCTTTTAAGTTAGTTGCTCCAGGCTCATCCTGACCCTGTCCTAGAGCCAGCCATTTCTCCAAGAAGACCTGGTTCTTTTTATTGGAGAACGTCCTAAAAATCTAAGACCTGGCCACTAAGTATGA
Organism: Procyon lotor; assembly: GCA_028646535.1. Taxonomy (NCBI): domain Eukaryota; kingdom Metazoa; phylum Chordata; class Mammalia; order Carnivora; family Procyonidae; genus Procyon; species Procyon lotor. Next base: position 13,683 of record JAQQSY010000465.1, on the reverse strand, counting down.
TTGTTGCTGCCGGAATGTCTTTTCTTTTAGACTTTTTCAGTTGTCAGAACAGAAAAATATATGTGTGCATATTAATATATACTATATTATATATATATAAAATACCTTTAAACATATATACTTTTAATATAATACCTACTACACCTAATAATACCTTTATTAAACATGAATTCTCACAGCAATCTTAATTTTAATCTCCTGAATATGAACTATTTTGTAATGAGAAATAGGCTTCCTCGATCAGATCACTATGTAGCAGTGGTATTGAGTAGTCATTTATGAAAAACTCACATTCTAGAAATGGAAAAAGTGAGAACAAATGTGGAGCACTGAGTCTCAGAGAGGCAATATGAAGAGGATGAGAAATTACTGTAATCCTTTAAGAGAAACAACCAAAAATTAGGCACGTGGTGTACATCACTAGCACTTCCCAATACCCCACTTGGCTCTCCTTTGGGTACTACACTTACTGGTTCCCTTCTGTTCAGTAGAGCTATGTGTCCAGTTGTGCCCACTGATTAAAAGAGGAAGCTCTGTGTACCACAACAAGCTTGATACGTATCAGTGATAGTTAAGAACCTGCTTTAGTTTGCTAGAACTGCCGAAACAAAATACTACAGACTATGTGACTTAAAACAATGAAATTTGTTTTCTCACAGTTCTGGAGCCTGGAACTCCAAGACAAAGGTGTTGGCAGATTTGGTTCCTCCTGAGACTTCTCTCTTCAGCTTGCAGATGGCCACCTTCTCGCTGTGCCTTCACGTGGCTTTTGCTTTGTCTGTGTGAATGTATCCCTAGTGTCTCTTTCACGTCTTACAAATGTATCAGTGATTCTGGATTAGGACTTCCCATATGACCTCATTTAATTTTAATTACCTCCTTAAAGGGTCTATCTCCAAATCCAGTTTCACTGGGAGCTAAGGCTTCAACATATAGATTTGAAGGGGGACAAAATTCAGCCCATAATGCCCAGTGTTATTTAGAACAGAAAACATGAGATCAAGACTAGAACAAGAACTAGAGGGCCAGGAGAGCTATAAAAAGCCAATTGATAGCAGTAGGGATGGAAGACTCCAAATATCAAACCCATTTTTTAGGGCATGGTAATTCCTAAGGTATTCCTCAGATGCCTGTCATATCCCTATATGCTATATTTGCTTTTCTAGAACAACAACCATAAATGATAAAATATAAACTTTAAGCAAAATGGAAAATTAGTTGAAAGAATATGGAAAAAATTAAAACAATTTCAATTAGCTAAAATTAATACAAAATAAATAAATTTTGAGTAATTGTTATAATAAATCATCATTCTAAAGAAGAAAATCAGCTGTAAGGACATACTGAAAACAGTTAGTATAGATTCAAATGAAAACATGGAGAAGTGCCAAGGCCAAGAAAAGGGTAAAAGAAGGATCTTGTGAGTGGATGTGACCTTTGTGAATTTTCTTTGGCAGAACACCTCTTGAATCACATGGAACTAGTGTTGTATGGGAATAATTTCACTATAGGAGTCTCTCCTCTCTAAACATTTCAGTCTATTCTGCAGAACATTTTCCCCCTTGAATATGTCACCATTACTCGAATTTTAATATATTTCAAGCTAAACTTATTTTTTATTTCTTTCTAAAATAAATTTATCTTTCTGAATTTACTATCTTTTCAGCTGTGGTACACTGTGCCTTTTTTTAACCACCTTCTCAGAAGAAAAAAAAAAGATTGTTACCTTGGACTCTTTCTTCTTGTGTCTTCTCCTCAAACTCATCAACCAACAAGTCCCACCTACTCATACCTTCAGAAAAGAAGAAATTACTACGAAATTGTCATAGGTCAGGCAGTGTTCTGGGCAGAGGGGATACACAGAAGGGCAATATGAAGGTCCAAAGCTTTTACATTCCATATTGGAAGACAGACCATGAAATCAGTAAATCAGAAAGAGAGTAATAGATGCTCTGATGAGAAACAGGGAGGAAGGAGGTAAAATAATAGATCATTGCTTTAAAGTCATTAATCTGTTCCTCTTACCTCTGTGACTGTTCTAGTATATTTCCATCACACTTGGGATAAAATCCAAACTTCTCAACTTCCCAGCCCGCAAAACGCTGCATCATTTGGCCCCTACAGACTCAAGGTTGTCTTCTCCATTCTTTTCTTCATTCATTTCTCTCCAGCTATGCAGACTTTCTTATGAGCAGGGAAGCTGAGCTGTTCCCTTAGTCTGGTTTGTATATCCTCAATTCCTCTCAGCTTAGAATTTTTATCCCAGATTTTTGTCCAACTTCATCTAATTTCTGCTCAACCCAATTCCCTCATTCTTTGTTCTTTTTCCCTGCATCCAGCTCCTTGAGATTGTATTATTGATTTACTTGTTTGTATGTTTATCATCTAATTATTTTTAAGTAAGAGAAACAATAATTAACTTTAAATACAGAGCTCTATAATAACTAAACTACAAAAATAAAAATGAAATTGTTACGGTGTAGGACTCACCTAGTTTTTCCCACTCTGGGCATCAAAACTTGATTCCAGAAATAGAACAAACCAGTGGTGCCAACTATATATATATGTATGTACACACACACACATATATATATACACACACATATACACACATACATATATGTGTGTATGTACATATATATACACATATACACACATACATATCTGTGTATATGTATATACACGTGTGTACATATATACACACATATACACACATACATATATGTGTGTATATGTGTATACACACACACACACACACATACACACACACGAGTAAGCTATTCTTCAAACAATCAAAAAGATCCAACCATTTGGGAATAAGTAAATTCACACATTATAATGTGAACAGTACTTTTGCACCATATGTTCCTATTCACAACTTACTCGAAAGTGCATACAGAAGTTTCTAATTAAAACATAGTTTCAGTTCTTCCTCACTAAAGAAATGGTGATAACCATATGTCCCAGCCAAACTTTAAGGACGTGTCCATTTCTTGTCTCTTATTAGCACTCACAACAAAATTTTTGGTTTTCACTTAAGTGCTTACTCAAAGTAAGGTGTTTTATAAGTTGATTTCTATAGTAGCCTTTGCTCTCTCCAGAACGTTCTACAACCCTGCTGTGGAAAGTGTGGTTCAGAGACCAATAGCATCACGTAGAACCTCATAATAAACTTAAGACTCCTCAGATCTGAATTGGAATTTATATTTTAATTTGATCCCCCAGGTAGTATTTTCCCAGATTACAGTTTAAGAACCTCTGTTCTAAAAAGTTCTGGCCACCTTGCTTTTCTTGTACAAGTAAATAGATGTTATGACGTTATAGCTATTTCTCTCTGATGGTATTGCATTCTTGGCAGCTGAAATCTGTGTGAACTCAATAAGCTCCACATGTTATGCCGATACGTGGGGTACTTTAAACCCTTTTTGGTATGAAAGAACTTTCTTCCTGGAGCATAAGCTAAAGACGTGCTCTCCTTCTAGATAAAAATTAACTCCTAATCAGGGTGATTTATTTATCTTGCTTATTTACTATAAAAATATTTGTAAATGTTCTTTAGGTTCATTTCAGGCAAATATAAACCTCATACTAACTTAGATTTTAAAACTATTTTTATCTCTCTCTCTGTCAAATAAATAAGTAAAATCTTAAAAAAGAAAAACTATTCTCAAATTGTAAAAAATCTTTTCTATGAGACTCATTTCACTTTCTTGCTATAACATATAACTTTATCTAAAGAAATATGTGGTAATAGCTGATTTATAATTATTCTACCAAATGTAAACTTCAATTCTATATGTCAACTAAAGGGAGTTAATCTACTAAACTTAGAGCCCTCATAGAATATTTACACTGCCTCCTAAAATCTTCTGTTGCATGAAGCAAGGTATACCTTAATGTGATAAGCAGAATTATTACCCCGTGCCCCTAAAATGTTACCTTATATGGAAAAAGGGACTGTGAAGATCTAGGTGGGACCCAGTAATCACGAGAATATTTATAAAGGAAAGAAGGAGGCAGCAGAGTCAAAGAAGGAGATACGACTTTAGAAACAGAAGTCAACGTGAGGCCACTGTTGGCTTTAAGATGGAAGAGTGTCACAAGCCAAGGAATGAGAACAGCCTTTAAAAGCTGAAAAAACCAAGGAAATAGATTCTTCCCTAGAGCTTCAGAAAGAACACAGCCTTGGTGGCACCTTGATTTTAGCTCACTGAGAAATCTGATCTCAAAAACACTAAGATTGTTACAGAACCTGGACTGGGTCCTGACAGAAGAACCAAGTGGCACTCGGAGACTTTGGAGGATCGGAGGTTTATTTAACACCGTTGGGCTCAGAGAAGAGTGATCTCCAAAGGTCTGAGCCTCAAGCACGAAGGGGGTAATTTATACCCTTTTATTTTCGCATACTTGGTACTTTTGGGGTGCATGGCCAGCAAGGCAGAGAGAAGAACCGAGAAGAGCCCTAGGGCAGGAGCTAGGACTCCTTTGCTGACTCAGTTGGCCATCTTAGAACACAGATTTTCCCTATCAAGATAATAAATTGATAAGCTGAAACCACTAAGTTTGTGGTAATTTGTTATGGCAGCAATAGGAAACTAATACAATAGGAAAAAATCAATTTATAGCAACAGTATTTGAAACAAATGTATATGAACACCTAAACGGACTGCTTACAAAAATGGACAGAACTGTGACTGCTACTCAGTTCACTTGGAAGAAACAAAAATTGCCGATTTGTCTCCAGGGCTGATATCCTCATAGTGAACCAACCAAGGTCTTACAATGTACCTAAATTTGTTTTGGAAATAGTAAATTATCTCTAAGGTTTGATATATTTACTAGTCCTCATTTTTATTTTATTTTTTTATTAACATATAATGTATCATTTGCCCCAGGGTACATGTCTGTGAATCATCAGGCTTACACATTTCACAGCACTTACCATAGCACATACCCTCCCCAATTTCATTTTTATTTTACAACACCAAGTGTTCTCTTTGCTACTTAGAGGAAATCTTTTTTAAAAACAATTTTATTGATTGATATGCAGAAAGCTATATATATTTAATGCATGTAAATTGGTAAGTTTGGAGATAAGTATACACCTATGAAACCATCACCACAATCTACAACATAAACATATCCATCACTTCAAAAAGTTTCCTCCTGCCTTCTTTATTACTTATTTTGTGATAAGAACACAACATAAGATATACTCTGTTAACAAACTTTTAATAATACAATACAATATTGTTAACTATAGGCACTATGCTGTGTAGTAGATCTCTAGGACTTATTCATCCTGTATAACTGAAACTTTGTACCCTTGTACAAATAACTCCTCATTACACCCCTATCCCCAGGCCCTGGCAAACACCATTCTACTCTCCACTTCTCTGAGTTTGACTGTTGGATTCTTCATGTAAGCAATATCATGTAACATTTGTTCTTCTATGTCTGGCTTATTTCACTTAACATAATGTCCTCCAGGTTCACCATGTTGTCACAAATGATAGCAATTATTTGATCGATGCCTAATAAGAATCTAATACTTTTCCATGTAACAAGTGTTATTTTTTATAGACACATATTCGGAGATTTTCTAAATGAGGACTTCCTTGTGTAAGTTGGCAATATAAAAGAATGCAATTGTGGTGTAGTTATTAGCCAGAATTTTTATTGAAAACAGTGAGATACTTGTTTTTGATTTGAAATTTTCATGGGACAATATTTTCTTAGGTAGTTCAGATACTCTAGACTTTCCAATATTTATGAAGTGCAGATTTTCACTTGTTCTTGGACTTTTCTAATTCCTTATGTTAACAACTGGAGAAAACACCTGATTGCCAAAAAAATAAAAATAAACAAACAAAAAGATTAAAAAGATAAGTGAGATATATTTGTAAAATGACTAACTCATCTACATGGCACAGTTAATCTGTTTTAAAAGATTTGGTTTAAAATACATTAGAAAATCATCACACAGGACAGCTACATTCTGTGTTTTTCCTAATTTTTGATAGGGTTTAAGTACTATAGGAGAACGTGGCATGAAATTATCAAAGTCACCTACATTACCCTCTGCCTTGTCATAGAATCATTGCCTGTTAGAATTAGACTAGAATTTGAGACCATCTGTTCTGGCCTATTCATTTCTCAGATAAGAAAATTGAAGCCAAGAAAAAAAAAATACTTCAAAATACCAAAAACCAAATTTCTATTTCAAAGTTTCCTCAGCTTTTTCAGTTCACAGAGACCTTAGGTTCTCAGCAAATTTTTCATGACTCCCCCAGTACAAAATAAACATGTACCAGTTCCATTTATTAAATAGTCACATCCAAACAACTTAATACATTATTTATGCTCTAACAACTCACCAGCCATTTAAACAAAATCATACATGTTAACTGAAAGAAAAAAACAGCATCTTTATCTCATTCTCAACCACAATTATTTATTAATTAACCACCAATTACTTATATATTTTCCTGCAAGGCACAGCATGATTTCTCAAATCTTGGAATCAGGTTGTACACCCTCAACCTCATTTCTGTTCCACATGGATTTCCACGTGCTACTCACTTTTTATCACAGTGACAATTGAAACTTCAGCTTCACAAAAATATGATGTAATTGAACAGAATGTAGTGTGACATAACATCAAAACCGCAAACTACCCTGAGCTAGCACTTTGAGCAGTGTCCAACATATGTCAAGCGTCAATGTTTTCCTTGAAAAATGTTAAAATACCTCACATTACTGTGAGTTCTGTGCTCATGTCCCATGGTGGTTTGGTGCATAGTCAGAGAATGAAGTGTCTAGACAAAGACAGAGATGGATCTAGAGTTTATAGTTCCTGATTTGAAGTTCAATGTTCTTGCTACTATCTTAAAAATTCATGCCCAGTGTATATTATTTCTTTTTAATTTAAACATACTTTTCTACTTCAGCAAATGAACTTTCTCATGTAGCAGGCAGAGTACAAAAATAATTTGTTCAGTATTACAAAGCTGCAGAAATTATACTTTTATCTCATAAGGTATTTCTTACCCCCAGCCTGAATCATAATGTTAAGAGTTATAAATGTAAATTCTTCTCTCAGTATAGTGTGGTGATTAAGATCAGAAATCCTAGAGTCTATTACCTAGGTTCAAATACCAGTTCTGCCATTTACTTAACTATGGTTTAAATTACTTAAACTCTCTACTTCAAGATCTTCACTTGTAAGGTACCACTAATACTACCTACTTTAGAGTAGAGGTGAGTATTAAATTAGCTGTGCCTAATAAACTATTTGAGTTCGATCAGAATAGAATTCTTCCATTATTTTTCAGTCTTCATCCTTACACAGACAGCAGGTATATTTCATATTTACACAAAATTGTCTATTATAGTCACTTTATAAAACACCTTATGCTCAACCTATCTTTATTTTTCAGTGTAAATGCCATACTAAATCTCATTTAAAGAAACAAAACATTGAAATATGATGCTTGATATACATATTATAAGTTTTCACATAAGATAAAAAGGTACATCCTACAAACAGACAGGACATAATTTATGCCTGATAGATCTTAAAAACACTGTACTTTGGAATAGCATCTTATATTCTTTGTACATTAATCCCAAAGTATTAGTCCTTGCGTATCATGCATGCTTAAATTTCTCACTGAAGAACCAAAGGAGTGGGGAGTATACTATCAATAGAACTAAGAAAAAAATTAATTATAAAAGATTTAAAGATGTCATCATATTGAAATGTCATCTTTTCCTTTGCTCCCCAAGGTCAGATCTTTTGTCCATGAGAAAACACAATTTTCTTAGTCACATCGACATTGACCTTGAGTAGTGAGCTAATGGAAGGCCTAATAATAAAATCCCAACCCAGTAAGATCTAATTAAATAGACAGCTATGGGATTTGACTCTTCAGAACATCATGTCTCAAAAATAAAAATATTTTATTTATATTTTGAAATGATGCATCGATTATAGTCTATGAGGGCATACAAATAATTGAAACCTTATTCATTAAAAATGCTTACTAAATGGTCAAAGAGAAACAAGTCATCAACAACTGCTCTAACCACATAATCCACCCACACAAAGCTCTATGACTAATGTGAGTGTCAAAAGCGCAGAATTTAGAAATGCAGCAATATTCAATAATGACTAATTCTTCAATATCCAATAGGGGTTAATTAGATATTTTTATTTTCTGAGGTTTTCTTTAACATATAATCTGAGCAATTTTGTTCAATTTGATTGATGAGTTAGAATTCATCTTAGAGCTATGTATAAATAATATTTATTTTAAAACCATGAAATAGTATTTATTTTTAAAGTATGTACATTTGTTTTAATCCAAATGAGTACAGTGGGATGGCATTTCTTGATGGAAACGTATATGAGGACATGAGAGGATAAATAGATTGAGTTTCCTTATCCTCAAAATGTTTATGTAGGAAATTTTTCTCTAATTTCACCTATTAGGATCTCAGAGTAAGTATACACATTAAAATTATCTTCCTGATATAAAGAAAATAAAACTGTACAAAGGCCTTACTGAAGCATTTAAGTTGCAGGGAAACATTCCACTGGGCAATTACATCTTTAACTCATTCTAGGTTTTGGCATTTGGTAGGCCATTGGTTCAGATCGGAATAAGCTTTGAAAAACCACCCATTAGAAATCCTAAGATCAGGCATCTCAGATAGAAATCTCCAGAATCAAAACCTCTCAAATGGAGCCAGAGCTCCTGTTCTTGTTTTTGCTTAAGTACAACAGGTAACTGTAATGCTCAGATAAGGGTGATAAATACCAATGTGGGAAACTTTAAGGGCATTGATTTGAACCCAGGGGATCAGTAAAATTTTCTGTAGTTTGTACATAGAGGACGAATTCTAAAATTAGTATAATTAATAATTTGTGCAAAAGTTATTATTTACCAAATCTTATGCATCCTTCAAAGCCCAGCTCAAATTCACTTTCATGAATACTATTCTGATTCCACCTGGTTTGTTCTAACCCATCACTCTATGATCTATTCTGAAAAAGACCACATCACAGGATCACCTTGTGCTTTTGGTCTGCTGCCTCCTTCACCTGGCAGAGACTAATCAAGCAGAAAGACTAAAAGAAGAGCACCCAAATCTAAACAAAATCTATGTATAAATGCATAAATGCCTTTTCTATCACCCTTTCTGTGAACACTTCCAAATATTCCAGCTGAATTAATCTCTCCCACTTCTACCTTCTGATAGCATTTTATTCATGCCATTTTTATACATTAATTATGTAACAGTGTAAAGTCAGTTGTGTTTTGCATAGTTGTATTATGATTTTTTTTAGATAGAAAGCCAAGTTTTAATACTTTTGAACCCCTGGAAGGTTAGCACAGTATCCAGCAAATAGATCTACACAAATAGCTGTTTCATCATCTTATATTTTATACTTCTTCACTAGCACTTACTATAAGTCTGTCTTTTATTATCATTGTGTGAGGGTGTATATTTGTGCATGTTTGGGAATTGTTATCTGCTACTTGTCTAGGAGTTCCTTGAAAAGGGGGACTGAGTGTTATCCTAATCTGAATCCATCCACCCTCTTCCATAGAAAATAGTAGATACTTTTTTATATATGTGGAGTTGGCCTAATTTTATCCAAGACTAATTATTGGGACAGTAGGTTATAAGGAAGAGATTTTTGGACAACACTGAATATTATGATAAAAGTATTAACTTAATTTGATAAAGAATGAATTCTCATTATGGTTTTGTGGGGTTTTTTAGATTTTATTTATTTATTTGACAGAGAGAGCTCACAAGCAGGCAGAGAGGCAGGCAGAGAGAGGGGAAGCAGGCTCCCCGCTGAGCTGAGAGCCCAATGCAGGGCTCGATCCCAGGACCCTGAGATCATGACCCGAGCCGAAGGCAGATGCTTTATTTAACCCACTGAGCAAACCAGGTACCCCTCATTATGGTTTCTTGAAGGGAAAAAAATTGAGGTACAGTGGGAAAGTGCTCTGCTCTTTGTTAACTGTGTAATTTTTATGAGTTCTCATAACTTTTCTACATCTCAATTTTATCATTTGTGAAATGAGAGTCCTAGACTATGTTAGTGAATCCCAAACTCCACTGATAATCAGAATCAAATAGAGAGATATATTTTCAAATGCAGATTCCTTGTTCCTACCCAAACTCAACTAAATTTGAATCTCTAGGAGTGGATACCAGAAGTCCATAGTTTTCAAGATTCCTAGCTAATTCTGATAATCAGCCAAATATGGTTCATGAATCAGTAGCATCACCATCACCTGGGAGCTTAAAAATGCAAATTCTCAATCTCCACCTTAGAATCAGATACTCTGCAGCCGGGCTGAGAAATCTATGTTTTAATAATCTGTCCAAGTAATACTGGTGCACAACAAAATTTAAAAGCCACAGAGACAGATGAGAGATAAAGTACTTGTCAATTTTGAAATTAGGTAATTATAGGATTAAAGGTAAATAGGAAGACTAACCAAGAGGAGAGTCTAGAGAAAGGTTACCCGGATCTAAACAAAACACATGTATAAATGTGTAATGTGTAAATGACTCTATTACCATGGAAAAGATGAGTTTGGCCTTTAGCCATAATGGAAATTGCCATATTCAGCCTCCAAATATCAAATGTACCTTTTCTTAGAAGGGAGTCCCTACCTCTACACCCAGGCTATACTACACTAAATACTCTTGTTCTGTCTCTGCTCTACTCCAACCACATCCTCTGCAGATACTCATTAAAGCATTTTTAATACAGTAGTATTATAATTCATTCTTTACTGCTTAGGGACAACAACTATCTCTGTAAGCCCACCTCCTCATATAGTGTCTCACTCCTCATGGACATCCCAAAATGTTCAATAAATGAGTATAGTGATAGGACCCTAGGCAGGGAGTGGTACAAAATGTGATCGTAATGGACTCTCTCTGCTGCTTCTAGTCACATGATGATTATTATGTGATTCAAAATTTTCTATTTCAAATAAAAATGCCAATTTTTCAGTTGATGATTTAATATTTCAGAATTATTTGGGAATAAAGTTATAATAAGAACATGCCCCAAATACCCAGTAGTCAGCTTTGACTAAATGATCTGTAACCATTAAGCTACTTTAGATTTTGGCTGGACGCAATATTATTACAAGCTGGAAGCTTAAACTATGTCTTAAGAGACACCTGAAATGTTACAATAATATAAAAATAAAGCAGAGATTAAAAGTTTTTGTTAAACAGTGTTGGGAAAATATTTTTCCTAAGTTGCAGATATGTAAATATTTGCACGTTTTAAAGATTGAAGGTCAAAGTTCATTCTTTTAATGGCAAACAGCTGTGTGGTGGGAGAAAGGACGCCTTCTCATTATCAAATTTGAGCAAAAATTTACTAAGTACGTTATAAAAACAATTTTCAACTTCTTAAAACTATGAACAACAGTATGGGAAGCCGTATTTCATAGGAGAAAAAAAAAATCAGCTTTATCCTTCTCTTTTTTTCTTTAAAAATAATCTACTGATATTGGGGTGCCTGGGTGGCACAGTTGGTTAAGCATCCAACTATTTGATTTGAGCTCAGGTCCTGATCTCAGGGTCATGAGATGGAGCCTCGGGTCATGCTCCACACTCAGTGGGGAGTCTGCTTGAGATTCTCTCCCTCACCTTCTCTGCTGCACCTCCTGCTCATGCTCTCTAAAATAAAGAAATAAATCTTAAAAAAATAATAAAAATTTAAAAATCTACTGATATTAAAGAAGGCACTCATGATGAGCACTTGGCATTATTTGTAAGTGATGAATGACTAAATTCTACTCCTAAAACCAACATTACACTATATGCTAACTAACCAGAATTTTTTTTAAAGATTTTATATTTATTTACTTGACAGAGAGAGAGAGAGATAACACGAAAGCAGAGAGGCAGGCAGAGAGAGAGGGGGAAGCAGGCTCCCTGCTGAGCAGAGCCCTATGTGAGGCTCGATCCCAGGACCCTGAGGTCATGACTTGAGCCGAAGGCAGAGGCTTTAACCCACTGAGCCACCCAGGTGCCCCTGATACCTACATTTTTATCGGATTTAGGACACATCTATTCTGTACATGCTTGAACAAAGTAATTTTCAGCCACACTTTCTTTTGATTACATTTCTTTATTTCAAACTATCCAAATGCTGTCATTATTAGTTTTTCTAAGCCTCTTCTTTCTAATCAATTCATGATACTCTGACAATTGCATTGCTCTTTGGTAGCTGATATATCCAATTATAATTCACATAAATAATTATATAACATGAAGCTAAAATTTATTAATATGAAGCTACCAATTGGCTGTCCTGCTTAGCATATTCAAAGCCTATGTAGAAAGAGACCTTCTTAAACTCAAAATTACATCTCCTCTGAGGGCTGTCTTCAGAGACAGGAAGGGGTGGGCTCTGGCATAGCTCACCAGGTTCCTCAAGGAAGCATTTTCCAATAAATTCTATTACTCCCTAGACCAACCTCTGCACATCTTTTCAAGGGGAAAGTTTCTGACCCTAGTCAAAAGCATTCTCTTCTTTCAACTAATTCCACCTTAGAAACTAGTGCTTCAAAGTGACAGCTAGCAGCTGGGCTTTGGGTACAGGAGCCTCAAGCTGCTCCTGACAGCTGGAATTCTCAGGGGTGTCCAGTAAACTCCAGGATGTCTGCCACTTTGCTGTGGTGGATCCTAGCTATAAGAAAGGATACAGCTAAAGCCTGGATTACACTGAAATATAGTTTCACCATATTATTGCAGTCTTATTGTAGTTTCCCCCTATTATTCAATAATTTGAAGTGTGTTCTTTCAAGATAAAGATGACACCACTACCCCTGCTTAGGAAGATTGTTTTGCTAGTAACTTTCAAGAATGTACAGTGACTCATGCACCCTCATTTTATTTCCCTTTGTGACCAAAAACAAGTATTTTGAGAGAGCTGGCTGCAATTAGAAGTTCAATCTGTGGTCACTGAATAAACCAATGGTAACTGGACCAAAGTGCTGGACTCAACAACATGTTGCCCTTCCTCTATCCTTCTCTTCTACCTTCCCCAAGAGAAAAGTGAGTAGATGTCTTGGGTCAATGATTCTTCATACTGATGGGGGGAAAAAAAGGCTGAATTCCTAAATAATGCAACTAAGTCTAAGATTCATGAGGATCTTAAGTAAAATAATGAAGCCCATGGAGTAATCCTGAATAATGAATGTTTACACAGAATTCGGGCTGTTCCTATTTCATTCTCAATGTGAATTTGCTCTATCATTATCTTCCCATTAAAAAAGATAAATATCAGAGGTGCCTGGGTGGCTCAGCATCTGCCTTTGGCTCAGGTCATGATCCCAGGGTCCTGGGATCAAGCCCCACATAGGACTCCCTGCTCAGCAGGGATCCTGCTTCTACTTCTCCCTCTGCTGTTCCCCCAACTTGTGCTCTCTGGCTCTCTCTTTCTCTTTCTCTCTCTCTGTCAAATAAATAAATACAATCTTAAAAAAAAATAAGACAAATATCAGAGAATCCTATCTTCTTAGTTCTCCATTTATTATAAAGATTGGATTGAGATTCAAAATTCTATATCTAAAGAAATAGTATGCTTTAGAAAAATGTAGGTATGATTCTTCTGTAAAAGTCCACCTT